>CM072514.1:12515714-12653214 GCA_036898135.1 Oncomelania hupensis | reverse complement strand
TTGCTTAGCCGGAAGTCCTTCTTCGCCTCTACTGTAAAGTTTGTCCGGTATGGGCGCTGATCTGGGCAGGTGCTGGGCGCTGCGGATCGGCCTGCTGTGCGCTCAAAACCCGCGAAATCGTTATAGCCGACATTTCCTTACCGAACGTATAACCGTTTCTGAGATAAATAAATAAACAAAATGTCCACAAACTGCAATAGCCTCATTCCACACGCAATTTCGATTCAACCCGTGTCAAGAACGTGCCGTTCCGTAATACCGCAAATTTTGTTTTATTTCCATTCAAAACACTTTTGCACTCATGTCACCAATCTTACAAAATTTTGTGTTTAACTAATTAAATTTGATTAATTAAAAATCGAATCGAGGTTTCAGCATGTTTTCCCATATAGACCAAAAAATTTATGGTCTTTATACGAAGCCTTGGTAGCTCACTTAGTAAGACATTCGCCTACCATTCAGGCGACCCAAGTTCAAATCTCCTGCGGGCCAATTTTTTTTTTACAATACAATATGGCTATTTTTCTCTTTAATTTAGGCTTTTTACTTTTAACTTATTTATTATTATTATTTTTTTTAATTATTATTATTATTATTAAACTAATAATAATAATAATAATAATAATAATAATAATAATTATTATTATTATTATTATTATTATTATTATTATTATATCTTATATCAAATTTTATTTTAAAACCTTGGTGTTTTTTAAGATTTATATTTGTATTATTCTATATTCATTATTATTATTATTATTATTATTATTATTATTATTATTATTATTATTATTATTATTATTATTATTATTATTACCAAGGATCGGGATGGGGTGGTACGTGTAGTTAAAAGGGGCTACGGGTAGGTTTAAAGGGGCATGGGTAGGCACAACGGGGATACAGGTATATATAAGGGGGTATGGTGATGGTCGATTCCATTCATCCATACCTGCGAAACGATCAACGGGGAAGTATCAAGGAGGGTACAGGTAGGTTACAAGGGGGGTACGGAAGGTATCAAGGGGGTATGGGGAGGTATCAAGTGGGTTCGGGGAGGTATCAAGGGGGTATGGTGAGGCATCATGGGGGGGACGAGGAGATATCAGGAGGGGGGGGGTATGGTGAGGTATCAAGGGGGATATGGGGAGGTATCATCGTCCAAATGAAACTCGCAGACAACAGTTGTCTCTCTGTCTACATTTTAAACAGCAACCTGTGTACCCTGGCTTGCCAGGGTACAAAAACCACTATTCCTAAGATGTTTTGATCTGTGTTGCTGTTGACCATACACAGGGCTCTTTTCAATGGCAAGTCAACGTTTCTTGTGTCTTCCACAGGCATACTTCGCTCTTCATTTTTATATAGCGCTTTTCTTGCTCAAGGCGCTGGATGCTACAGGCTCTAACTCAAGCTGGCCGAGCTAGGCGCCCATTTGCAGCCTTTGGGCGCATTGTGTGACCTCCAGACAACTCAGTTCTGGCCTCTCCTTGTCAGAAAAGGATCTAAACATCTCCCAGACTCAGTAAAATCCAGCATTCCTCGGCAAATTAGCTTGACGTGTGAAGTAAACACATTTCTATTTTGAGCCCTGAAAGAAGGGAAAGAAAGTTCAAAGGCCAATCAACAACTACGACAACAACTCCCGCCATCGCCTGCATTACAAACAAGCAACGGGATGTCAGATCCCAAGACATGGGATCCGTCAATACCTACACTTTTATTTCCAATGACGAAGACCAACACTCTGGATGCTGTTTACGCTGGGCGTCAGACTATGCCCACAAAGGCAGGAAGTTGGCGCCTCGGGCGGCTTGAGTTAGAGCCTGTATTGGCAAGTGCCTTGAGCAGCTCTGGTGGTAGAGAAGCGCACTATAAGAACGACTAAATAAACTTAGTTGAAATGATGAAGATGAAAATTCTAAATGGTGTTTACTTACCTATTTCAAACGACGAAGAGGAAAACCCCCACTGCTGTTGGCTTAAATGAAATCACGAAGATGAAAAATCTTAAATGCTATTTATTTATTTATTTGCGATGACGAAAACGAAAACCTTAAATACTGTTTGCTTAATTGACGAAAACCACAACATGCTCGTTTACCGATTTGAAATTTTACCCAGATGAAAACTATAAATATTGCATTACTTATTTGTAAAGTTTTGTTTGTACACTCTAATTCTCAGCCAAACACAAAAGCTGCATTTGTTTATTAGTAGTTTATTTTTATAATCAAGTTATTTATGTATTAAAGCGTATTTGTTTATTCCACACAAGCCCGGATCTCCACATCAAACAAAGGTCAACACAAGCTTATCTATGTATTCCCACATTGCGCCTTCTGTTTGTTTACCGTACATGCAATCCTGTTGCTATATGTATGTCTTATTTATTCCCAAATCGATCCCAAACGTATTTATTTATTCCAACTCGAAGTATAAACAAGCGGGCGTATTTGTTTATTCCTGTGTATTCGACTTTATTTCTCACGTCAGCGACAGACGTCAACCTTCTTTTTTTTTTTTCTTTTTTTTTGTATCATTGTCCCTTCTGCTGGACATTTCAAACTTAAAAACAACAAACAGCACAGACTTATTATTTCTTAAACAATCAATTACTCGATTCCTCACACAAGTTTTGAATCAAATTAATCAAATTTCTGATAGATGATGATGATGATGATGATGATGATGATGATGATGATGATGATGATGATGATGATGATGATGATGATGATTAAGATGACGACGACGACGAAGCTAGATGATGATAATGATGACAGACGACGACAATAACTACAAGTACAAGGACGCCTTTTACAGGAATAACAATTTGATAGTGCACTCCAATGAATAGGGCCAAGAACAGTATGGAGCGTTGTCAAATGCTTCCTACAATCCTAATGTGGAAGCCGTGGTTGTTGTTGTTGTTATTGTGCGGGACAAACCGCCAATTAATTCCCTCGCTCCACTTTCCTTGACCTCACATCCACACAAGTCGGGACTAACGCTTTGGAAATACTCATCTCACCGCAGTGCGTCTGGACAGGTCCAAAGTAACTCTCTCTCTCTCTGTCTCTCTCTCTCTCTCTCTCACACACACACACACACACTCTCTCTCTCTCTCTCTCTCACTCTCTCTGTCTCTCTGTCTGTTAACCCCTTTTTTTCCTTACATGCACATCGGTCACTGACACTCAGTAAAACTACTAAGATATGATAACCCCTTATTCGCTGCAGACTGATTGATTGATTGATTGATTGGGTAGATTAACGTCCCCGGACACATAGAGCGTAGGCCTATAGGGGACACGGACGCTGCAGACTCGGATGGTCCCATTTTTATAAGCATCCACGACGGTTCCCATCGGGTTAACTCAAAGATTTTACTTAATGCATGCAAAAATGGCCCGCTGTGATTCCTTCCCCCATGTAGTACGGTCCAGTCCTACAGGGTTAAGGAATGATCACACGTCAGTCTTACTGAAATCCACCATTTTCATGATGACGCTCCTATCCACCATACCCCTTGGGGTCATGAGCAATCTTGCCACTGTAGATTGTTCTAACCTATAAAGGGAACAGTGAAAGCCCCAGTTGAAAACCTGTATTGCCTTTGTAGGCATGACAGATTCACTGCGGCAACAGTACCCCCGTTGGAGTACCGGGGGTTTCAGTATAAATAGTATCCCCACTTTCTGGAAATTTAGTGCTTTAAATTCCCACTGTTGCTATCTTCCTCATATACTCTTTCCCATTCCTGCTCTGTCCTATCACTCTGCTATACTATCTTCTTCTTCGCTAGATCAATGACCTACCTTTTTTCTTGAAAACTCTTCCTGGACAAGACTCCTTGTTTGTGTATGAGGTCTGTTGGATCAGCTTGGGAGTGTTGGACGCTTTCTGCTGGGTGGTCACTAGGGCTTCCTATGATGTTAGTATTTAGCAATATAGGCATTTTATATGTATATGTTTCGTTGATGATTTGTAATGATGGTTGTATTCTATTTTGTTTTTGTAACCGGGGGTTCGCGTAGTTGAGGTAAACCCTCAGCCGTCCCCCGCGTGGGATGTCTTTATTGTAAAGTGACTGGCCGGTGGAGGGCGTTCAATTTTCCCACTAGGGTTGTTTCAGCAGATCTTTTATGCGGATCGGGGGTTGTCCGGTCCTGATTTGGCTCGGAGGAGTCCGCTGGACCTAAAGCAACAATAAATCAATCAATCAATCCTATCCACCATATTATTGTATTGTCAGGCTTATTTCTAACTAGATTGTAACTCTGCATGCGTGCCAGGCATCCTCTCACTCTCTCTCTCTCCCTGCATGTACAGCGGACCCAGTGTGGACAGGCCCGCGCTGAGAACGTTGTTTTCTTTGCCGGCTCACGTTGTTTACCCACTGGAAAAGCCCCGGGGCTCGGGGTGTATGTGTGAATAATTTAGTTTCCATAAACATGGACAGCCCACCAAACAGCCCCAAACAGCCACAACAAAATGGGAAAGACACACCCGCTTCTGCCGCCTAGCAACCGCTATCTAATACCCCGCAAAGCGTGCTTGACTACAGTCCCCCACCCCCCTACCACATCCTCCTAAATAAAAACAATCTTATATAGCGCACACAATAGCTGGAGGACGGCTCACTGTGGTCCAGCATGCACCACACACAATGAAACTGAACGATGAAGCTGTGTGTACCAGTTCAAAGAGCAGCTAACGATTCAGGTCCGGGCATCACGAAACAGTTTGAAGACGATCCAGTGCTGGCATCAGCCCAAACGAGCTGCTCAAGGCGTAAAATAATGCATACAAGTATACGGAAGATGGAGTCCGCGTGCCATCTCAATGTGCTCACTACCCACTTCCAGCATGAACCGACTATAAAGACCCTGACGCTCGTGTTCTAAGGCGGAGGGATGCCAGAAACACCGATACACTCAGCGTCCCATAAATCAAACTTACGTCGTCCAACACGCAAAACTGCGCCATGGACAACTAAGACATCTAATCCCCTCTAGTCTCTCCGACTGCGTGCGCAACAACGGTCGGCCGCTGTCTCTCAGATCCAAAGATCCCATCAGAATCGAACCCGCGTTGTCCAAGATTCAGGACCACTGAGCCACGTCTGCCCACAGCACTCGCTGCGCAACAACGGCGGCCCGCCGTCTCCCCGTGTGGTTCAATTCTGCCTCGACCTCTATTTTTTTAATTGAACATTTTTCTTTCTCGTCGCTTGACTGTGAGTAAACACGGCTACCCAGCCATTTTCCATTCCCAAAACATCCACTTTGTTGACGTTCCTCTGATTATGTACCCGCCACCTTCACACACACACAGACTCACTCACTCACTCACTCTTTCTCTCTCTCACATACAACTACACACACCCAAACAAACAAAAACTGCACACACACACACACACGCACGCACGCATACACCAGTGCAGCCCGTCACTAACATCGCCATTTTTCTTATAGCACTTTATTCAGATGCCCTCCCTCTATTTCCCCCTCCCTATACACCTCTCTCTCCCTCCCTCACTCATTCTCTCTTCCTCCAAACCCTTTATAACCCCCCCCCCCCCCCCCCCAAAAAAAAAAAAAATCTTTCCCGCTTCACCACAACCGCCATCGAAACACAAACAAGCCAATTGTCCACCATCATCGTTTCCTTGCCCCACACGTCGCCAGCGTGATCCTGTGAAACAAAATCCTCCTTGGACATCACCTCCTGGCTTTCACAACAGAATTCCTATATAGTTCTAAGAGTTCCTCAAGGAGCTGACCAGCTTACATTCAGCAGGTACAGAATAGTTTTGCTGACAGGGTCATATGCAACTAACTAGCCCAAGATGCAGGTTGGCAGTATTCTAGTTTAAGGATGGTGGTAGTTCTTCTATGTTATATATATATATATATATTGCCCTGCTCGTCATTTTTAAATGGAATGACTGTAGTGTAGTCCCATATGTAACCAATTGGCCGTAGCCTTGGTTAATGAAAATGTGTAATCTATTTTGCTGTTCCCTGAAACACGCTACATCTAAATAAACGCAGACGTACGAGATATTAGGATGAAAATAGTTGTGATGCCAAGATAGTTAGTAGGGATTGAAAAATGTACAAAGTGTGAAATGAAGAGCGGAAGTTGTAGAAATAATAAATTTATTTTACACGCCACTCGCCGTGTGCCCCCACCCCCCTCCTTTCTCCGCCCCCACCCCCGTACCTCCTGTCCCCATCAAATGTTTGACCTGAGTCATCCAAATACGTCAATCATTTAGTAGCTACATTGTACGTGCGCGGTCAGAGTATTAAAGTTATAGTGTTGATACAAGTGACACTGATAGTTTGTATGAACAATGTTGGTTCCATGCCTGTATTTAGATTTTAATTTTGAGCATTTGTTGCATAAACTTGAGTATAGTAAGGTGATAATTATGAATGAATATTTATGTTTAGTTAGTAAGTTTAGAGTTTTGTTAATTAGCAGTTGATATATATTTTGGTTAGGAATATCTTGAAGTGTTATGTTTATTGCTTTGGTATATTGTCTAATGTAATTATTGTGTGTGTTATGATTATGTAGAAATAACTTTAATAATGGTGAACGTTTGATTTTATTTGTGTTTTGTGTCAGACTAGTGCTGTCAACAGGCAGTGTCAAAGTTGAAATGTAGATGTATATTTTCTACGGAAGAGGATGTCAGCACGAAGGGTTCCATTGTTGTGTGGGAAACAATGTTTTGATTGACAGGAAGGGAGGAATAGTGTTAGGACCGATGGTCGAGTTTTGGAGCCAAATTGCTCTTGGAAAGATAATAATAAGAATGAGTGCAGGACAGGGATTCGTGGTAGTTAGAACAGATAGATAGAGAGAGAAGGAGATAGAAAGAGGGACGAGACTCGGACAGTACCAAGAGAAGATGGTTTAGTTTAGTTAGAGTTAGAATGGGAAATAAACTGTAGGGAAGTAGGAATCAACGTAGGACAATGTTGTAGAAGAGTGAAATATAGATTTGTGAACACTGTAAATGCTACTTGCTAAATGTTTTCTGTGTCTGTGTTCAGTAAAGTTGCTAAAACGCACACCTTCCAGCCTGCGTGTTTTATTTCTGTTTGTGAATATATTTGTAAATTATGTGTGGTGTGACTCTGGACATTAACACCTAACACCATCACCGGACACGACCACCAACAACAACAATCCCCCATCACTACAAATGGCGCTGCGAGCAGGATTGGAAGGGTACTGAGCACAGGTTAGATAACAAGTGAGGAAGTTTGATGCAAGCAGGATTGGGAGGATGCTGAACACAGGTTAAAGAACAATTTACTCAGGCGATTTCAACACGCAACCAAGAGGCTGTGACTGTGGCCAAAGTGCTGGTGAAAGAGTGGTTCTAGCGTTTTGGCGTGCCTCAATGCATCCACAGCGACCAAGGCCGCAACTTCGGAGCAGAGGTCATTGCAGAGCTGTGCAAGATCTACAACATCCAGAAGTCCAGAACAACACCCTATCATCCCGAAGGCAACGGACAATGTGAGAGGTTCAATCGGTATAATGCCGCTCACCCCTTGATCCAGCTAGAAGAGGTGATCAACAAGGTGAAAACATTTGTGCAAGAAGAGACGGTGGCCTGAACATCTTCCAGAACTGGTGCAAGCCTACAACTACACACCGCATGCTTCCACTGGGTTCGCTCCACACTTCCTCCTGTTTAGGCAGGAGCCCAGACTTCCAGTGGATGAGCTGTTGGGTCGTCCAGGGCCATCAGCCTGTGGTCCTGTAGACTGGGTGCGACAACATCGACACCGACTGCAAGAAGCGCATCACAAGGCTCTTCAACAACTGAAAGAAGCAGCCACGGAGAGAGCCCGCATCACCGACCAAACCGTAAGAGAAAAGCCGCTACAGGTAGGCGATTGTGTATATATCATTAACCGAGTGGTCGGACGAAATAAGATGCAAGACATTTGGAGGACAGAACTGTATGTGGTTGTCAATCGACCTTATGGAGACACTAGTTGTGTATACACGGTGAAACCTTACAAAGGTGGGCCAACAATGACTCTCAATAGAAAAGACCTGAAGCTGGCCAAACCGCCGCTTGATATGCAGGACATTGTGCTACCAGATAGGCCTGAGAGTAATGACTATAATACAGATAGTGAAGAAGACATTCGATATTACACATTACCGGCCAAGAGACCTACCTTGAGCCAGGTATCGACGTCAAGTCCCGCAGCTCAGCGTAGATCAAAACGCATTGCTGCTAGGCAGGCAAACCAAGATTAGAGACTCTTAAATGCAATGTGTTGCCTGAGAAATTAGGGAATTAGTATGTTGAATTCTTGACTTTGATACGATAGTTGCTCGAGAAATGTCGCTAGGAATGATTATTTGATAAGACGTTTTGATTAGAAACCATGTTAGTTTTGGTGTTTGAGATAGTTAGGAGTTTACACTCTTTTTGGAATGTGGTGTGGATTACGTCGTTTAGTCTGATTTCTTATTGAGTTTTTATTTTATTATGACTTATTATTAATATGGGTGCTAGACCCTATTTAATATAAGATAATCTTGCCCATTTGCTCATTTGTGAGTTGAGAATATAATGCAGTCTTAATATTTTATTTGAAATAATAAATTTAGAGATTGAATTGTTAAGCGTATTTTTTGTTTGTTTTTGTTCGCGAGTTTTTATTGTGTGACAATAGTAAATTTATTTTTTTAGATAAAATATTTAGGTTAATTGTGATGTTTGGTTACCTTTTATTTGTTTGTTTGTGACATAGGTATCATCTAATTTTGTGCTTAACTGTTTGGAATTTGGGTTTGATGATTAGTATGTGTACCCAAAGATGGTTAAAACGTTTTCGAGAGTAAGTAATTTGTGACGTCGTATGTCTATTTTGTTGAAATGTGTGTATTATGTAACTATCTATGTAAATTTTCATAGTGTTTGTCGAATTTTTAATGTATTAATCATTACAGCGTGAAGTATATTTTATGTGCTAATCTTTTGCATGTTAATGTGTGGATATATGTTCGTCAATCGATTTTAGTGCACATGTGTGTAGCTCATGTTTTTAGGAGGTTTGAGTGCTTTAATATTTATGTTTTTGTTTAAAACTACTTTGCGTATTAATGGTAGGAATTTTGATGGGAAACCTGTCAAACGGATTAGATTTCTGGACAACAGTGGATAATGAAATATGTATTTTACTTTTAAAGACGGAGATTGTCTTTGCTCATTTTATTAGGATACATACAGGATTGAAGATTTGTTTGAATTGAAGGATAATGATTTTAGTTGCGTGAAGTTTGAGGGGAAACATTGTTGTAGTAAATAAATGAATTACTTTAGAAAAGCGAGGCTGAGGACTGCGATACATACGAATTTGTTTAACTGTTAGTGGAAATATAATGTGAAAAGGAAGAGAGACTTTTGTACGAATATAAAGAAAGTGCAAGTTGGATGATAAGTATGTGTAATAGTCACTTAACGTAATTCTTGTTCCCAACTTACAAAGTGGGCGAAAATCACTGTTAAAACTATTATATTTGAGGTGAGATAAATTGTTGTTTTAATGGCGATAAGATTATGCCAAGGGGATGAGATTTGGTTTGAATTGTTCACGGAGTTTGTTTTTCTGGACAAGAGGACTAAGCCTTCTGCCACATGCATGCTTTTTCTATGTCTTGGTCAGTGAAGGCATCCTCAGAACGTTCAGATTTTATTGCATCCATTTAGTGTTAATAGATGTTTTGTTTTGAGTCAGTGCTATCAGCAAAGATTAAACTCTATGTCAAATACATGCTTTCTCTTTGTTGGGGCAATGCCCACACTGAATCTTAACAATGAGCGTTGTTTAGGCTAATATGTAAAATACATGTTAACCACAGGGATATAGTATTCGTTCCTAGTTACCTCACTTTTTGAGTGGAGGAATTTGGTGTCGTGTTTGTAGGAAGATAAACACGAACAGATGATTTATTATGGAATTGATCCCCTAATTGCATGGACAATCATAGGTGAAAAATTGGTGTGTCTGTCAAATACAGCCCTAATTATTTTCCTTGTCTTGTTCCAACGTTAGATCCCATATGTTAGTATACCAACGTTTGCATCAGCGAGGACGCTGATGGGATAACGGTTGGGGGGGATGTAACCAATTGGCCGTAGCCTTGGTTAATGAAAATGTGTAATCTATTTTGCTGTTCCCTGAAACACGCTACATCTAAATAAACGCAGACGTACGAGATATTAGGATGAAAATAGTTGTGATGCCAAGATAGTTAGTAGGGATTGAAAAATGTACAAAGTGTGAAATGAAGAGCGGAAGTTGTAGAAATAATAAATTTATTTTACACGCCACTCGCCGTGTGCCCCCACCCCCCTCCTTTCTCCGCCCCCACCCCCGTACCTCCTGTCCCCATCAAATGTTTGACCTGAGTCATCCAAATACGTCAATCATTTAGTAGCTACATTGTACGTGCGCGGTCAGAGTATTAAAGTTATAGTGTTGATACAAGTGACACTGATAGTTTGTATGAACAATGTTGGTTCCATGCCTGTATTTAGATTTTAATTTTGAGCATTTGTTGCATAAACTTGAGTATAGTAAGGTGATAATTATGAATGAATATTTATGTTTAGTTAGTAAGTTTAGAGTTTTGTTAATTAGCAGTTGATATATATTTTGGTTAGGAATATATATGTTAATTGACGCTTGAAGTGTTATGTTTATTGCTTTGGTATATTGTCTAATGTAATTATTGTGTGTGTTATGATTATGTAGAAATAACTTTAATAATGGTGAACGTTTGATTTTATTTGTGTTTTGTGTCAGACTAGTGCTGTCAACAGGCAGTGTCAAAGTTGAAATGTAGATGTATATTTTCTACGGAAGAGGATGTCAGCACGAAGGGTTCCATTGTTGTGTGGGAAACAATGTTTTGATTGACAGGAAGGGAGGAATAGTGTTAGGACCGATGGTCGAGTTTTGGAGCCAAATTGCTCTTGGAAAGATAATAATAAGAATGAGTGCAGGACAGGGATTCGTGGTAGTTAGAACAGATAGATAGAGAGAGAAGGAGATAGAAAGAGGGACGAGACTCGGACAGTACCAAGAGAAGATGGTTTAGTTTAGTTAGAGTTAGAATGGGAAATAAACTGTAGGGAAGTAGGAATCAACGTAGGACAATGTTGTAGAAGAGTGAAATATAGATTTGTGAACACTGTAAATGCTACTTGCTAAATGTTTTCTGTGTCTGTGTTCAGTAAAGTTGCTAAAACGCACACCTTCCAGCCTGCGTGTTTTATTTCTGTTTGTGAATATATTTGTAAATTATGTGTGGTGTGACTCTGGACATTAACACCTAACACCATCACCGGACACGACCACCAACAACAACAATCCCCCATCACTACACATATATAAGAGGAGTGGGGGAGGATGAGAAGGAGGAGGAGGAAAAGAAGAAGAAGAAGAAGAAGAAGAAGAAGAAGAAGAAGAAGAAGAAGAAGAAGAAGAAGAAGAAGAAGAAGAAAAAGAGGAGGAGGAGGAGAAGGAGAAGGAGAAGAAGAAGAAGAAGAAGAAGAAGAAGAAGAAGAAGAAGAAGAAGAAGAAGATAAAACTTAGTGATATATCCAGGACTTGAGAACAATCAATTAGAGAAACCAAGGCTAAGAGAATATTATTGATGATGATGATGATGATGATGATGATGATGATGATGATGATGATGATGATGATGATGATGATGATGATGACGACGACGACGATCACGTTAAAGAAAAAGAAGAAAACATAATCGACCGCCTCGACCAGTGATTATGGGATGGTGGGAATGATGCTGGCGGTGATGGAGCTGCTACTGCTGAGAATGATGATGATAAGACGACGACTACCAACATCATCACTAAGGAAAGAAGAAGGGTATAAAAATAGCCACCACCTTCAAATCGTAACATAACCAGAGCTTGACAGCAATCAATTCAAGACGTCCGAGGTAAGTGACCAAGAGAAGCGTGGAGAGACACAGAGACAACTGGAGATCTGAACCAGGAAACTGCCACGCCACTATTTACTTCTCCCGCTACAAGATCTGGAAGGCAGCAGTAGGCAGCTGCAAAAACAGCCCGTACACTTGGAATGTTGCAATGTCCTGGCGTTAAGCGCTACTGAGGTCCGATGCAATGAGTGGGCCTAACCAATAACCGCTGACCCAGTTCAAAAATCAAAAATACATTGTAAGTATTGGTTTTGCCCCAAGTTTTAGTTTCAGACGCCATGTTGATTCGGCTTATAATAACCTCCAAGTCCATAGTTTTAATTGAAAATGACTTAACAAATACGAAATCTTCCAAAACGCTTGTGAAACATGGACCCTCACAGCAGATCTACAAAGATTACAACGCACGGAGATGAGGTGCTACAGAAGACTTCTGGGCATTTCCTATACCCAGCCCATCACCAACGACGAAGTCCGACAAGTCATTCATTGGACAACACGATTACATGCTCACAATGGTGAAGAAACGGAAATTCGGATGGTATGGCCTCGTCACCAGAGCATCAGGCCTTGCAAAAACCATCCTGGAAGGTGAAGAGGCAGAAGAAGAGGGACAGAAAAAGAGGTGGAAGGACAACATTCGAGAATGAAATGGCTTGACACTGAGCGAAGCCATGAGAGGGTTGCTGAGGACAGAGAAAGATGGAGACGCTGGTTAAACCGAATGATCATCTGTGGTGCCCCAACGACCTTTGAATTACGGGTTAGGATAGGATAGGATAGGATAGAAATACGAAACGTCCTATCATTCCTGTGAAACGTCATATCATTCCTGTGAAACGACATACCATTCCAGCTTTAGTTTACTGAAGTTCTAACTTTATCATTTTACAAAAACATAATCTCAAGAACTACAACACAATCTTATTTACATTTTTGTACCTTCCCAGTGTGGCATCGGAGAAAGAACGCTCCGAGTCTGTTTGTTTGGCCACACTTCCTAGATCGGAACTTTGGTTTGTCAAGCAGAAAGTTTGGAGCGGAGAAAACATTTACTCTGTCCAGTCAAACTTCGATTTGCTGACAGCCCAAAGAAAGATGAAGTGCCAGAAAGGAAAACACCGGTCTCCAATACATGAAACTCAAATAAAGATTCCGCCTCCAGCGGAGAACGATGGAGGAGAGAGGGGACGGAGATAAATATGGACCGGCAGATTCCAAGGCGCTGGCTGATACAGGGTCTAACTCAAAACATCCCGAGGCGCCCTACTTGCTGCAATATGCGCATTTTCTGACTCTCCGACAACTGAGCTCAATCATGGGCGACCGGCGATAGCGAAGAAGTGACCTAGAAGAAGAAGAAGAAGGATGAGGAGGAGGGGAAGAAGAAGAAGAAGAAGCAGGAGGATGAGGAGGAGGAGGAGAAGGAGAAGAAGGAGAAGGAGGAGGAGAAGAAGAAGAAGAAGCAGAAGAAGGAGGAGGAGAAGAAGAAGAAGCAGGAGGAGGAGGAGGAGGAGGAGAAGAAGAAGAAGAAGAAGAAGAAGAAGAAGAAGAAGAAGAAGAAGAAGAAGAAGGAAATAACAGACTGACAAAGGGTGAAAAGTTTCTTCTCAATAACTTTATGACTGACAGCCTCCAGACATTTTGCTTCTTTTCCACATCAAACACCGAGACTTGTTTATTTTCGAGAAGGGGAGTATGGTAGGGGTGGGGGGGGGTAGAGGGATAGAATGGGAGCCCCGGGGAAGGGGACGGAGTAAGGGAAAGGGAAGGGAACAACAAAATACAATAAATTTAAAAAAAGCCATCGCTAGACCTCACCATCCACAACCAATTCCGTATCGTAATAACACAGCTCCGGTCCGTAAACAAAGTTACCCCAGCCTCTTCAATCAAAACGCAAAACCAACAAAGCAATTTTAAATTGCTTTAGTTTTTATTTTGGCGCTACCCTAGCACACTACTTCTATAAAACAGCAGTCACCTCCCCCCACCCTCCCCACACACCCTTCCCCACTCCTCTCTGTCTCTGTCTGTCTCTGTCTCTCTCTTTGCGCTTCCCGTCAAAGCATATTTTTCTATGAAATTATAGGAAATTGCAGGGTGAACACTCGTGTGAGAACTGCTCACGCGCGAAAAGAGACAGAGAGGGAGGGAGAGGGAGAGAGAGAGAGAGAGAGAGAGAGAGAAAGGACGGAGTGGAAGAGAGAGAGAGAGAGAGAGAGAGAGAGAGAGAGAAATAATGGGTGGAGCGAGAGAGCGACCAGAATATTATTTTAGTTTCACCCTCTTAGACTCCCCATCTCCCACCCCATCAACCCTCTCTCCTCCCTCCTCGCCAACCCCCCTCCACTCCGAGAGCCAGACTCCGCGCTAGCTGAGACAAACAAGGCGTTGTGTGCAGACAGAAAAATGCTGTTTATGCGGCGAGTTTGATCGTGCTGTTTGTGCATCAAGAAACTGTTGACACAAAACGTGGGGCGAAATGGGACCATGGAAAAGAGATATGGTCCCACAAACTTCTCCTTCCAACATGTATTGGAGATAGCAGCAGCAGCAGCAGCAGCAGCAGCAGCAGCAGTAGTAGTAGTAGTAGTAGTAGTAGTAGTAGTAGTAGTAGTAGTAGTAGTAGTAGTAGTAGTAGATATTGTAGTTGTCTACATGTTGATGCTGTTGTTTAGACTCTAGTAATATCTATAGTCTTATTATTATTATTATTATTATTATTATTATTATTATTATTATTATTATTATTATTATTATTATTATTATTATTGATTCTTATAGCGCACTTATCTCGCCGTACTTGACCAGACTCTAGGCGCTGGTCGATACAGGATCTAACTCAAACTGTCCGAGACGCCCACCCGCAGCCTTTGGGCGCATGGTCTGACGCCCGAACAACTGAGCACTATCCTGGCCCGCCAGGGCTTGGGGAGAAGGACCAAGTGCATGCTGGGTGTGAGTACTTGCTACCGGCACTCACCCGTCTAGGACATAAGCGTCCGTTATGATGGAATGTATGCGATACACAGACTAGACCTCGGTTTATACTCTCATCCGAAGGATTTTCCACACTCCTCCTCTCTCTCCCAAAAAGCGTCGTTAGCAAGCCTCCGGAAGTTTTTTGTGGTTTTTTTAATGCGCTGTGTAAGTTGTCATTCATTGATATTGGTGGTGGTGGGGTGGGGGATTGTTGCAAGGGTTGTGGAGGTGGATAGAGGTGGTGGTGATGGTGGTGGTAGGCACTAGCGCTGAAAGTCCTGTAGAGTTATAAGGAGGTGTGTAGGGCAGTGCAGTAGACAGGTGGGTCAAATCTGGAACATTGTCATGAACATCAATGCCACACTGTACTGCGGCTGGCTTTGTCACACAAATCTTGACAGGTTCTGTACACCCATTGTTGATGGCGATACTGCTACTACCGATGAGACGATGTTGTTGTTGGCGATGATGATGATGATGATGATGATGATGATGATGATGATGATGATGATGATGATGATGATGATGATGATGATAATGATGATGACATAAACGGATGATGATGATATCTCTCATATTGGTGTTTGTTGTGGTGGTTGTTGACAATAATGATGATTACTGCTGTAGCCGTGGAGTTGAAGGGTATGCAGAAGTTTGCTGCAGCACTACTGCCGCTTTTGCCACTACTACTATTACTGCTGCTGTTACTGCTACTGCTGTTTACGCTCATCTCATATAAGACGACGCGCCTGATGAGAAATATCAACAGCTACGGTCCAGGGGCTGACGGAGACTATTTGTCCAGGCAGATGACTCAATCAAGACCACGGCAGCCATCGCCAGATCCTTCTCGCATTTCAATACACAGTACCATACATATCGAAGAAGAAGAAGAAGAAGAAGAAGAAGAAGAAGAAGAAGAAGAAGAAGAAGAAGAAGAAGAAGAAGAAGAAGAAGGAGAAGAAGAAACGATAAAGAACGATGAAGAATACGAAGAACGATGAAAAGCGATAGAGAACGATGAACAAGAAGAACGATGAGAAACGATAAAGACCGATGAAGAAGAAGAAGAGCGATGAAAAAAGATAAAGAACGATGAAGAAGAAGAACGGTGAAAAACGATAAAGAACGATGAAGAATAAGAACGATGAAAAACGATAAAGAACGATGAAGAAGAAGAACGATGAAAAAAGATAAAGAACGATGAAGAAGAAGAACGATGAAAAAAGATAAAGAACGATGAAGAAGAAGAAGAACGATGGATGACGAAGAAGCAGAAGAACGATGAACGATAAAGAAGCAGAAGAACGATGAACGATAAAGAAGAAGAATAACGATGAAGAAAAGAAGAAGAAGGAGAAAGAGGAGAAGAAGGATGATGATGATGATGACGACGACGATGATGATGATGGTGACGACGATGATGATGATGATGATGATGATTATGATGATGATGATGATGATGATGATGATGATGATGATGATGATGATGATGATGATGATGAGGAGGAGGAGGAGGATGATGATGAGGATGAAAATAAAGAAGTAAGAAGATAATAAAAGAAAGCAGAAGCAAAGTGGACTTGATTTTCCAATAGCTCAGTGTAAGCTTGTTCTTCCCCCACTGCAAGCCACAGTTACCATACACAACCAAAACCACCAACAAGAACGAACGAACGAAAAAAATGAAAAGATAACAGAAAAGGTATGACATTTAAAAACACAAAAGAAGCAAATTTGGACTTTCTTTGATTTTACAATAACCGAGAGTTTAGGCGTTTGTCTTTGAAGCTTTTGTTCACCACTTTTAACAATGAAAAGGCAAATTCTTGTTGCCGCTCGTCTGCTGTCTTGTCTGCCGTTGAAGAATTTGAATTCTCTTAAAAATGCCTTTCGTCCCCTTTCCCTTTGCTTTCTGGGACACTTATGGCCGATATTGACCAACTTGTTTTCTTTTTCTTTGATGTCGTCGTCGCCATTGTTGTTGTTATTGTTGTTGTTGTTGTGGTGGTGGTGGTGGTGGTGGGCATGGTCCTCCTCCTCCTCCCCCTTCTTCTTCCTCATCTTCTTCTTGTCATCCCTTTGCCATTTTTCTTCCTTCATCTTTTTCATCAATTAACTGACAATCAAAACCCTGACTGCATTGACAATTTGCTATTAGTTAGTTATTCATTGCTTACAGGGTCCAGCGGACTGCAAAGAGCCGAATCATGACCACAAAATCAAAACCACAACTTCGCTGAAAGAGGACTCACCCCTGATCCGCATAAAAGATCTGCCGAAACAACCCTCGTGGTAACACTGAAGGCACTCCAACAGCCAGTCACATTACAATAAAGACATCCCACGCCGGGGACGCTGAGGCTATACTCTAATTTATCGAACCCCCGTTTACAAAAACAAAATTGAATACAAACATCAGTATAAAATATCAACAAAACACATACATATAACAATGCCTACATCGCCAAATAATAACGTCGTAGGAAGCCCCAGTGACCACATGGCAGAAAGCATCCAATATTCCCAAGTTGATCAAACAGACCTCACACACACAAATGAGGAGTTTTGTCTCGGAAGAGTTTTCAAGAAAAAAGGTAGGTGACTGTTCTAGCGAAGAAGAAGATAGAATAGTAGATTGATTGAACAGAGTAGGAATGAGAAAGAACAAAGGAGAAAGACAGCGACAGTGGGAATTTAAAGCACTAAATTTCCAGAAAGTGGGGATCCTATTTATACTGAAACCCCCGGCACCCCCACCGGGGAATTAGATCGAGTCAACTTATTGCAAAAATCTCCTAAAAGTCATATTTGCTTACCCACCCGTCAAACCTGCACCACTTCACATCTCCAAATCAACACAAGCTTTGTTTTGTTTTATCCCATAAACCTGGATAATGTCTCCTGTGGAACTCCCGAAAGATCTATATCAAAGTAGGTAGCGCAGTTGTAAACCACAAGTCATTATCATACACCCATTTGTAGTCCAAGCCACGCCTTCTGACGCCCTAAGGGGTGTAGTGGGGTGTAGTGTGCTGTGGAGTGGTGTGGAGTGCTGTGGAGTGGGGAGAAGAGGTTTGGGAGGAGAGGGGGGGGGGAGGGAGGAACAAAAATTTGCTCCCACTATTTATTTATTCAACTCCGCTCTGAAAAGTCTTGTAGGACCTGTCATGAACTGGCTAGTCTTAACTCTGCTTGTTGACTATTTAGCCATGTGTAGTATTTGTAACAGTAGAGAGTTAGTATAGTACACAGCGAGCGAGCCACCCACATAGCAGTGAGTCAGCACTTGAGCTTTGAATCGGACCGTTTTAACCAATCAGAGCAGGCTCAGTGGGTAGAGCAGTTTGACTGTGTCAGATCTTAGCACAGTTTGAATCAGTCGTGTGTGAGACGAGGTAGAGTCAACATCTCCACAGCTAGAGAAATCTCTACACTCATAGACCAGGAAGCAGGACTTTGAAATCTTAGAATTCTCTCAAGTCATCACGGGCCTGAACTTGTCAAACAGGTAAATGAACACCCTTCTGTTTCATCGTGATATATTTATATTATTGTTGAAATTATGTTTGTGGAATTTGCTATGCATAAATGTGAATTGTTAATCCGAATTTGCGGGACCACGTGGAAGAGCCTACCACGAGGTGAAACACGACCGGTTGCGCCGCCATGTTGTATCCCGTACGGAACCACTGTTGTTTAACTTATATGTATGTTTGCAGACCAGTGGCTGTACCCGTGAATGTTTATAATATTATTAATTCTGGATGTGTATAGTTAGCCACGATTGATATTTATGTATGTATAGGAATTTAGAGTGAGATTCCAGTGGAACCCGGAAGTAGCAGAATGTTCGTCGCTTATGTATAGAGATGTGGAGCTATCACTGAGGGCTACTTGGCTTTCAGTGAGACGCTCTGCACAAACCGATTATTCAGGGTTGTGCAGAATTTCGTCTCTTATATTACAGACGAGCAGGCGAGCTATCGCGAGCTATCCCGAGCTATCCTGTGCACCCCACTCCACAGAAACGACTAGTTGGTTGAGGATCCTCTACCGCACAAGACGGAAAGAGCTACCTTGAAAAACACCCTGTCAGACCCCACAGCGTGGCAAGGGAACCCAACTACACAACGACAAAGGTGTACCAGAAGCTACCTCACAGAAGGACTTCGACCGCACCATCAGAAAGTTAAGTGTATTCTCCGAAAGTGCACTTAACCTGATCATAGCAGGACCACAGTAGTCCAACTCTTCAGAAACTGTAAAACGGACCACAGTAGTCCAAATCTACATGAAATATAAAAGCAAGTGCCCGAGGAAGATATAACAGCTGCCTAGACTATCAGCGATCGAACTCTTAGCATTGAAAGAGACTTTTTAAGTTAGATTAGTACTTAGAGAATCTTGTATAGAGTAGAAGAAATAAATGTGTGATTTTAACTGTTATCAAGTGGCTGGACTACATATGATTCATAGCCGTGTGAAAGCTAGTGTGACAGTATTCTTTTACCATTTTTCTATCTATTTCTGTACCCCAACCTTAACACAGAACGAGCTAAACAAATAAATTTATTAAAGTAATTCATAGGGTGACTTACTAGCAGTTCCCACCGAATAAACGTGAGGGTCCATAATTCCATTGTGCAGAGCCCATAAACCCCACGTGACAGGACCTAGCTCAAACCCTGCATAAATTGTAACTATTTCATTCCACGTATCTAACATCTGTCAGAACAAAGTACGTCTACGTCCATACACGTATCTGACATTTGTCAGAACTACGTTTACTTCCATTGACGCATATCACATTTGTCAGAACAAACTACGCCTACTTCCTTCCCATCCACGTATCTGACATCTGTCAGAACAAAATACGCCTACTTCCATCCACGTATCTGATATTTGTCAGAACAAACTACGTCCACTTCCAGCCACTTATCTGACAGTTGTCAAAACAAACCATGTTCATTTCGCCAACTTCCCAATCCTCGCTTTCTGACATTGTAAAGTGTGCGGGTAGAGGGGAGAATGAGGTGAAGAGGGAGAGGAAGAGGGGTGACAACTTCCCAAAACTTGTTCCAACTATTTATTTACTCATCCCCCTCGTGAATGCCACGTAAGCAAGGGATGCAGGCGAGATGGGCAGAGAGTGTTTGGACAGAAGACAAGGCAAATACCGCCACGTACAACGTCGGTGATTGAGCGCCTTGATCGGGGCTGGACCGCGGGCTGCTGCTGGAGTGACTCTAAATATGGCGCGTTTTCGGGCAACTTTTTCGGGCGACTAAAACATATTTCCACAGTCCACATCAGGGCCACTGCGGGTCGCCAGTTCATTTCCCAAAAGCCCGGAAGGGGTGAGAGGGAGAGGGGAAAAGCGGGAGAAGGAGATGGAGAGAGAGATGATGGAAGGAGAGGGAAGTCGAAGTCAAATCCTTTAATAGGACAAGAGCATTAGGTCCTTTGGACCTGTCTTACAGCTAGTCCTTAATAAACAATGCAAAACAAACAAAATAATTAGCATAAACATAATTTGAAACAAACATATTCCTTAACTACGGTAACAAATCACTAAGCAAACTAATGCATTTCAATACACGTAGGAGATGGAGAGAGAGAGACTTGCAGACAGACAAAGACACACAAGACAGAGAGATACAGAGAGGGGCAGGAGTACGGTTGAGTGGAAGGGTGAAGGGTTGGGTCAGGGGTCAGAGGAATAATAATAATAATAATACAGGATGCTATGTACGCGCCTTTCCCCAAGGCTCAAAGCGCGGTGATCTATACCAACATACACGCTCACCTGTCTCATTTACCCTCCACACCAAATACACATACATCACTCAAACAGGTGGTGTAAAGGCAGGGAGATCGCTATTAGAAGACGGAAGAAAATCGAATTTTTATTTGTGAAATTTTTATATTGACTGCGTCCTGTACCATTTTTGAAGGGAGGGAGGAAACTGGAGTGCCCGGAGAAAACCCTCGGAGACCTCAATAGTCTCGTACCTAAGTCACACACGATCGCCCCTTGCGGGAATCGAACCCGCGACCTTCGGCATAGGAAACCGGCGACTTATCCACTGCGCCACGAGAATGGAAAAGCTAGGGTCAAGTGACAATGAGAAGATGCAAAACACAACGGGGTTTAGTTTGGTAAGCTGTCGCCGAAAGAGACCGAGTTTGGCGGAGTGGGGGGTAGGTCGAGTGGGAGTTCGGGTGTACATTTACGGGGGAGGAGAAAGAAAGGGCTGAAGGAGAGCGACAACAAGGGGTAGTGGGAAACACCGATGCCCAAAGGCTGATGAAGTTCAAAGGTGTGGAACGAAAGTCGGGGGTTATACAGAAAACGGGTCATGGTTTACAAAAGGACGAGATGGAGAGACCAGTCCATTGACTTCTTCTCCTGACAGTCCGCAAGGCAGTCATATTCCCTAGAACTGACGATTGCTTAGCCAAACCAAACCCACCACATCAGCCATCTTCCATCTCCACGCCTAACTCCTTTTTTTTCAACATACTAGGCCCCACTATATTGAAATAGAGTCAGATCTTCAAATCCAGCTCGGAGTTCCGCTCTAAGTTCTTACAGCTCTCTGTTCCCAAAACTCTATGTTTCGAAAACTCTATGTTCCCAAAGTTCTACCTTCTCGCAGCTCCATGGTCCCACGGCTCTAGTTTCCACAAATCCAGCTCTGTGATCTCACGTCCAAATCCACCCGTTTTGAGCATTTCAATTTAATGGAATCAATCCAATCATTTATTTCTCACGTTCGTTCGCAAATAAAATGATTTTATACAACAACGAGGTAATGCGCATGGCTACCAGCGCTTTCAAGATACAGTTGAAAGTACCGCTGAGTAGCGCTTCAGGATAGTATCCTAACATCCTCAAGATAATAACTTGAGTCCGCTATGAGTGGACATCACGGAAAAAGCGCAATTTGACTGCAGTGAACTCATGAAAATAGAAAAATGTAAGTTTCGTCTCCTCTAGGGGACGAATTAGGTCAAACTGTATTAGTTTTTAGGTCAACTGTCTTTTACGAACCGTTTGATAATGTTTTTGAACCGTTTGTTGACGCCGGATAGTGTCCTCACTTGGTTTCATGCAATTTAAGAATCCAACAAGGCAATTGGGTTTTTGAGACGGAAAGAGCGGAATGCTGTAGAGCAACATTCTGTATATATTTACAGTGAAATTGCGCTTTTTCCGTCACTATAGCGCTTGAAGCGGGTAGAATGCGTATCTTGGCGATATTACGATATATCCTGTTCACGCTACGCAACGAAGATTAGAGGTGTAGCTTGAGTGCGCTGGTACCTTGGTGCAATGGGTGACAACAACATGATGATGATGATGATGATGATGATGATGATGATGATGATGATGATGATGATGATGATGATGATGATGATGATGATACTTTTTAAATGAACATAAATCTGGGACAATGCAATGTTGTGGGAACATAGAACTGTACCGTGTGTGTGTACTGTGCCTTCCAGCCCGCCAGCAGAAGAAAACAGCGTGACGTGGTAGGCCTTAGCGGTAAATTAACTTTTGCTTTTGATCAACCGTTGTTTGTCTTGCGCTGTCCTGTTTACCTTCACAAGACGGCAATAACGATCGGCTCCTGTCCATCAAGGGCTCAGACCTTTCAATACACACTTCGGGACTTTGTGCTGTTTTTCTTTCCTTTTTCCATCTCCCTTCCATCATCCCTTACCCCTATCCTCCCCCTTCCTCCCTCCCTTCTTTTCTCTCTCTCTCTCTCTCTCTCTCTCTCCCTCTCTCTCTCTCTCTCTCTCTCTCTCTCTCTCTCTCTCTCTCTCTCTCATAATATCTTAAACTCTGCAACATTTTAATAATATGCATTACAGAGTGGATGATACAAGGACACTAGATTGTAAGATTAGGTTATGTTGCGATTGCGACGGCCACGGTAAGTACCGACCGTTTTATTTTTACAAAGCGTGCAAGCGCTCCCTTGTCATCTCCATCTTCCTATATGCTTGCGAAGCATGGACCCTCACAGCAGATCTCCAACGAAGAATACAAAGCATGGAGATGAGGTGCTACAGAAGACTTCTTGGCATTTCGTACACACAACACATCACCAACGACGAAGTCCGACAGACCATCACACAAGCCATTGGACAACACGATGACCTGCTCACAGTGGTGAAGAAACGGAAACTGCGATGGTATGGCCATGTCACCAGATCATCAGGCCTTGCAAAGACTACTCTGCAAGGCACAGTGCAAGGAGGTAGAAGAAGAGGGAGACCGAAAAAGAGGTGGGAGGACAACATTCGAGAATGGACTGGTTTGACACCGAGCGAAGCCATCAGGGCTGCTGAGGACAGAAAAAGATGGAGTATGCTGGTTAAACGATCATCTGTGGTGCCCCTACGACCTCCTGGTTACGGGACAGGATAAGATAGGATAGGCAATTGGTTTTGGTTCTATTTTGTTTCTACAAAAGCTTTGCACGTAATTCCTTTTGTTTTCGTCGGTCGATTTTAGTGTAGCAAAAGTGAGAGCTTTGTAGGAAAGCTTGTTTACTACTGATCGAAGATTTCAAATAGATCTAGCGAGTGTTAGGACTTAATAAGACAGCGCGAACATTCAGGTGACGAGGTTATTTTCATTGGTTGATGATTGCGTCATTGTGGAACTTCCTGTAGTTTTGGACTTTGTTGAGAGACTAGATCAGAAGCGCTGTCTGCCTGTTTGGATGGTGTTGTTGGGAAAGACATGTTGGACGCAGTCGATCGTTGATGCTGTGTGCGTCTCTTGTTCAATAAAGTTGGAAAACGTTATAACGACCATTTCTGCTTTGTTAATCAGTCAATGGGCAGCATGGGTAACCAATTCTAATTACACAAGATACAAGCAGGGCCGAGAGTGGGACAGAGAGGGAGAGAGAGACACATGGACCAAGAATTGAAGTGGGTCACCGTCAGAAGTAGTACCAAATCCGACCTCTAACCCCTCCCCCCCCTCTCCCATCTCCTCCCCCCAGCCCCCGCCCACACACACCGTCTACCCGAACCCTAAATTAAAACCCCCTTACCCGACCACAAATCAATATTAAGAGAGTAAAAACTTCAGCAGCCACAACTAAACAACTAGATCCATGACAGCATCGTAAGCTATCGCGTTTCATTCTCTCCCCCTTCCCCTCTCTCTCTCTCTCTCTCTCTCTCTCTCTCTCTCTCTCTCTCTCTCTCTCTCTCTCTCTCTCTCTCTCTCTCTCTTTCTCTATCCCCACCTCCTCCCCAAAAGAAAAGTTTTCAGTCACTTTGACAAAGTCATTTCTAGGCGATCAAGTTCTGAGACAAGTTTGTAGTCTGCGGTCGGTTTAAGCGGTTTCCTCCCTTTTCTCCCCCTCCCCCCTTCCCCAAAAGCAGCAGACACTGGTCGGACACACCGATTAACATGAAGGGCAAAGACTGATACATGCAGATTAGAGAGTAGAGACAAGTAACGAATTTGTCTAATATGATCGACAATCAGTTGGAAACCTTCCATCTCCAAATTCTTTTTTTTCTTCCTCTCCACTACTCTACCCTTTACCCCTTCCCAAGATAATAAATACAGCATTATTCACATAAAATCGTTGATACACTTTTACTACCACAGAATTTGGGAATTATGTTGCGAAAAAGTATCTGGTTTGTCCGACCAGTCTTGGCCCCTGAAAAAGGGAAGCAACCACTCTCAGTATCGGGGTAAATGGACCGAAATGACACAAACATCTATGCTACAGTAATCGTATTTACACTGCGCGTTTATTATCTTTAAAGAACTAGTGCACTAGGTCAAGGCTCAAGACGAATAACTGCTGCAAGTCTGCGCACTGTCCTACGCTACAAAACATTGAAACACACTGGGACACCCTGATGCCTACTGCCTGGACACTTGTAAGCTGTCCTTTGACAGGGAATGCCGAGGTCTATATCGTGCCGTTGCAGCGACACAGGGGAAAAGGGGAAACCGAATAAAGCGTCAACATTCTAAAAAGAGTAACAACCTACAGCAACGTACTGACTGTGGCTGCACAACTAGAAGAAGAAGAGAGTGCCCGTCAATTCTCGCTTCAACCGATTTCTGCCCCAAGTCTCCCAAGGTTCAACGCCTAGGCTCTCCAGCCTGCACAACGTGCCTGCACCAAACGCTACCCATGCCGCTCACCTGCACTGTTTGATGGAAATCGTCGTAGGCTTTGACGTGCCATTGTGGCGACATAAGGTAGGAGAGAAGAGAAAGTGGAATTACACGTAAAGAGTTTCACTGGAGGTTTTTTTTTATTTCGAGGGGGGGGGGGGGGGCGGGGGGGGAAAGAAAGAAGGGCGGATAGAATCCAATCCTATTCAAATTCAAAATTGTTGCTTTAGGTCCAGCGGACTCTTCCGAGCCAAATCAGGACCGGACAACCCCCAATCCGCATAAAAGATCTGCCGAAACAACCCTAGTGGGAAAACTGAAGGCTCTCCACCAGCCAGTCACTTTACAATAAAGACATCCCACGCAGGGGACGGCTGAGGGTTTACCCCCAACTTATCCAACCCCCGTTTACAAAAACAAAATAGAATACAAACATCATTATAAATTATCAACAAAACAAATACATATAAAATGCCTACATTGCTAAATAATAACATCATAGAAAGCCCTAGTGACCACCTGGCAGAAAGCGTCCAATATTCCCAAGCTGATCCAACAGACCTCATACACAAACAAGGAGCCTTGTCCCGGAAGAGTTTTCAAGAAAAAAGGCAGGAGACTGGTCCAGCGAAGAAGAAGATAGTATAGCAGATTGATAGAACAGAGCAGGAATGAGAAAGAGCAAATGAGAAAGACAGCGACAGTGGGAATTTAAAGCACTAAATTTCCAGAAAGTGAGGATACTATTTATACTGAAACCCCCGGCACCCCAACGGGGGTCTCCAATCCTATTTCTGTAGGCGAAACAACTACTGCCTTTACCACAAAACCATTGTGTATCTCTTCTCCTTCTCCTTCTTCTCTTCCTAGTCCAACCGCCATAGTTCAGTGGTAGAACCTTTTGTCTCCCTTTCGCTCGAGTCTTGCACCGATTGATGACGCACGCTTAAGACCACACCCACCCTCACCATCCTCACGGGGAAGAAGGAAAGGGGACTAAGAAGTGGGAGGGATTAGAGACGAAAACTAGCACTAAATCCCAGACAAGCGGACGGAGACACGAAGCAGCGACTGGGGACAGGCGGCAGCATGCATGTTCCTCCATTAGCCCTGTTGGTAGACAGGGACCAGCAGACTTGAAGCCAGGACTTACGATCTGATTGATGTCCCCCAACATGAGACCACGATCTCTCCAAATACCACTGCAGTGAAAAGATCTGCTTCCAACCATTTTCGGTGAAGTCGATAAAAGTGATGGGAACTATTTCCATTAGCTTTGTTGGTGGACTTGGGACCAGCAGACTTTTAAAGCCAGGGCTTAAGAATGTGATTGATGTCCGCCAACACGAGACCCGATCTCTCCAAACACCACTGCAGTGAGAGAAAGGGTCTTCTTCTATCTATTTTTCAGTGAAGACGATAAAACGTGATGGGAACTAGAACCAGCCAACTAAAGCCAGGATTTAGAATCTGATTGCTGACCCCAACATGGTTCCACGCTCAGTCCAAACTACCACCTGGTGCACTTAAAGGATCCCTCATTCCTTTCCAATCATCTGACCTGCAACGACGGAGTTTAAGGAGAACTATTTCCATTGTAATGGAGCTACTTCCACCATTGTTACAATTTCGTTTCATAATCAGAATCGGACATCTTTAACAGCCCAAAATGCCACAACTATTGAAACGCGAATGCATCACATTTGGTTTTCAACAAGTCGGAAATGAATAACTTGTGAATGAATGAACATTGAGGTTTAACGTCAACATCCACCATTGGCCATAGGGCAGACATGGATAACCATCCCACAGAACAAAAGGTAGGGACCTAGATCAACACTGAATCACCAGAGCAAACATACTGCTAAAATGGACAGTTACAAATGACCACTGTTCATTTTAGCCCACAGCAGGATTGGAACCTGAGCCCTCGGTGTGCCAGGCGAGCGCTGTACCACTGAGCTACGCAGCGGGTCTGGGTCACTTTTATCTAAACGCTAAAACGGCACTCAAAGAAGTAATCTACAAAGGTAGGAAAGAAGAAATAAAAGCCGATTTCGTTTAAAAAAAATCTTATATAAAGAAGAAGAAGAAGAAGAAGAAGAAGAAGAAGAAGAAGACAGACAGACAGACAGACAAGCAGAAAACACAACGTGACCTGTTTTCAAAGCCACAAGCATAGGACTATCACCTGGAAACTACCCACGCTGTGTGACCTACTAATCACACTGAAGTAAATAATTAATTATTGTAGGCACAAAACAACACCCACACCAATCATGCATTATTCTAGTCCTGACTTGCCCCTAACTAGGACACATTATATAGGTTACATTACCAACATAATTAATATACATCAAAATAATTTATATTAGCTCACAAACACACACAAACTCACACACACAACACACACACACACAAGCACAGAGTCTGGGCTCTCTTCCTCCCTCCCTCCCTCCCTCCCTCCACCCCCCCCCCCCACCCACACACACACACACACCCCTACTTTTTGTTGTTCTCTCTTCTTCTTCTCTTTCGACCCACACCAGAAATAGTACTTACTAACAACTGAAAAACCCACTCACATAATATATTTGTCTGGAATCAAACTCTTCTCTCTCTCCCTTCCTTCCCCCCCCCCCTTCCCACCACTAATACCTCTTTCATCTCCCTTCCCCCTCCTTCTCCACATTCTCAGTTTTCTTCCCTCCCACTCTCGATGCAACAACCAATACCAGCTTAATGACCAGTTCCACCTCCAAGCTTTTTGTGACAGCAAAACGACGATAATTGCCAACAGCTAAACACGACTGCCACATCAAAACCTCCAGCAACTGTACTAAATGTCAGTATGGGACAGCATTTTACAATCCAAAATGAACCCTCAGTGTCGTTCCTACAACAGATGAGATAAAGTCTAGTTCGTATTTTGTTTGGTGGATGTCGTCATCATCATCATCATCATCATCATCATCATCATCATCATCATCATCATCATCATCATCATCATCGTCATCATCGTCATCAATAATCAATCATCATCAATCATCATCATCGTTATCATCATCATCATCATCAGCAGCAGCAGCAGCAGCAGCAGCATCGTCGTCGTGATCGTCATTATCATCATCATCATCATCATCATCAACAATCATTATCATCATCAATCATCATCATCGTCATCGTTATCATCATCAGCAGCAGCATTGTCGTCGTCATCATCATCATCATCATCATCATCATCATCATCATCATCATCATCATCATCATCATCATCATCATCATCATCATCATCATCAATCATCAATCGTCAATCGTCAATCATCATCATCATCATCATCATCATCATCATCATCATCATCATCATCAATCATCAATCGTCAATCATCAATCATCATCATCATCATCATCATCATCATCATCATCATCTTGTAATAAAATGATTTAATCGTTCGTATAGAGCAGAGCGCCTTTCCAGCTCAAGAGCTGTCCGATACAGGATCTAACTTAAACCGCCCAATGACTTCGGCGCAACGAATGTGGCAGATCTAGGTTGCAAACCACAATACTAACGCACGTTTGTAGTCCAATTGCGGGAAAAAAAATTGAGGGGGGCTTTTAAAACAGAAAGCAGATGCCTAGGAATGACTATAAAATAACACAGAGTTAGGTACAAACTTGGACAATGACCAACGCATAAAACGTGTGGCGAAAGTCCACATTATAACATACCCTAGCATAAACAGTAGTTTGTTATATGATTGCGAGCGAACGCAAACTCCCACAAAGGCTTATCCTACCCTCTTCATTCCCCCTCCCTACCCACGTCTCTCTCTCCCCTCCCACCCTCCCTGCCCATACAACAGCATAAACACCATTTAATAATCACGGACACACGAACAGACGCAACCTACAGTTAAACATTTTGATATTGTTTATTCTCAAGCACGACGAGCATAAACGTTTGTCCGTGGATACAACACAACACATCTTACCTCAACAGAAATTACAACAGGCGCAGAATCACATAATAAACATATATAAATAGCCGCTGTCATTCGCATCATATCACATGCACCTTGGAAAAATCATTGCGAACATATCTATTTCGCAATACAAAACGACGCCGTCATCCTCCTCCTCCTCCTCCTCCTCCTCCTCCTCCTCCTCCTCCTCATCATCATCATCATCATCATCATCATCATCATCATCATCGTCGTCGTCGTCGTCATCATCTTCATCGTCGTCGTCATCACAGTCCTGAGTAATACAAAGCATAGTAAAACATAAAATGCAATATTATTAAAACAAACAAAACAAAAACAGCTAAGCAAACAATCAAAACACAATTCCAAAGTGCATACTTACATGCATACATATATACATACATACATAGACACATACATACATAGACACATACATACATGTATACATACACACATAGACACATACATACACACATACATACATAGACACATATATACATACATAGACACATACATACGTACATACATACACACACATACATACATTGACACATACATACATAGACACATACATATATACATAGACACATACATACTTGCATACACACATGCATACTTACATACATACATAGACACATACATTCATACATAAATACACATATACATACATACATAGACACATACATGCATACATAGACACATACATACATGCACACATAGTCACATACATACATACATAGACACATACATACATGCACACATAGACATACATACATACATAGACACATACATACATGCACACATAGACACATACATACATAGACAAATATATATATACATACATAGACACATAAATACATAGACACATACATACATATTTACACATATACACACATACATACAAACATACATACATAGACACATACATGCACATACATACATAGAAACATACACATACATACATATTTAATACATACACAGAAACATACACATACATACATACACACACAGAAACATACACATACATACATAGACACATACATAGATACACAAACATGCATACATTCATATATACACATGCATGCATACATGGCATGCATACGTTGGTTGGTTGTTTTATTAACGTCTTCTTCATCGAGATGATAAGAGAGATGCATACATACATACATACAAACATACGCAAAGTGACATCCATTCATACGTACATACATACACAGAAACATACATACATAGATACACACATACATACACATGCATGCATACATTCATACATACATATATACACATATATTCATACATAGATACATACATACATACATACATAGACACATACATACATTCACACATACATATATACACATACATATATACATTAAAACATACACAGAACAATACATACATACACAAATACACACATACATACATACACATGCATACATTTATACATACATACATACATACACGAATACATACATACAGTGACACACACACATACATACACACATACATTCATACATACATGCAAACATTCATACATACATTCACATATATACATACATACATACATACATATACACACATGCATACATACACATACACATTCATACGAACGAACAACCAAAACAAAAATTATTTCCAAATGCGTCTCTTACCCTTCAAAGTAGGGAGGTTGTGAATTTTCTGCATAATCATGAACTTGGCCATTGGTTGGTGGACTGTTTCACATAACCAAATCTCCGAAGTCTAAACTAAAGTAGCCAGAAGTTCGTCTGCTATGAGTTATATACTACTAGCCAAAGCAAATATTACAAACTAATGGTCGCAGTATGGTCGGCCCACAACAATCAAAAAGGAATCATACGTGGAATGCTCAAACACTATTTTTGCTTCTTAATTCACATCACAACTGGTTAACACAATCACCTCAAATTCAAAACTGCATGATCACGCCTTCTGATTATTTTGATTTTGATTTGATTTTTTTGATTTAGACACTTTATCGTCCCTTTTTATCGGGAAATTCTGGGCCGCCTCCCCTGGGGAAGTCGTAGTTGAAGCCTGTGGCGCGCCCAAACCCAACCTACCTAATATCAGCTGCGTTTTTTTGTTTTTTTTTGGTTTTTACATTTTGCCGGAGGAGCAAACCGGAGCACCCGGAGAACACCCCCGAGTGTCATAAAGATTTGTCCTGGATGTCTTGACAGCTCCACCACCCACCTTTCAGGACTTTTTATTATCCACACCAGTGATCTACAGATACAAAGCTTTCAGGACTTTTTATTATCCGTACCAGTGATCTACAGATACAAAGCTTTCAGGACTTTGTATTATCCATACCAGTGATCTACAGATACAAAGCTTTCAGGACTTTGTATTATCCATACCAGTGATCTACAGATACAAAGCTTTCAGGACTTTGTATTATCCATACCAGTGATCTACAGATACAAAGCTTTCAGGAGTTTTTATTATCCACACCAGTGGTCTACAGATACAAAGCTTTCAGGAGTTTTTATTATCCGTACCAGTGATCTACAGATACAAAGCTTTCAGGAGTTTTTATTATCCATACCAGTGATCTACAGATACAAAGCTTTCAGGAGTTTTTATTATCCATACCAGTGATGTACAGATACAAAGCTTTCAGGAGTTTTTATTATCCGTACCAGTGATCTACAGATACAAAGCTTTCAGGAGTTTTTATTATCCGTACCAGTGATCTACAGATACAAAGCTTTCAGGAGTTTTTATTATCCACACCAGTGATCTACAGATACAAAGCTTTCAGGAGTTATTATTATCCATACCAGTGATCTACAGATACAAAGCTTTCAGGAGTTTTTATTATCCATACCAGTGATCTACAGATACAAAGCTTTCAGGAGTTATTATTATCCATACCAGTGATCTACAGATACAAAGCTTTCAGGAGTTTTTATTATCCACACCAGTGGTCTACAGATACAAAGCTTTCAGGACTTTTTATTATCCGTACCAGTGATCTACAGATACAAAGCTTTCAGGAGTTTTTATTATCCATACCAGTGATCTACAGATACAAAGCTTTCAGGAGTTTTTATTATCCATACCAGTGATCTACAGATACAAAGCTTTCAGGAGTTTTTATTATCCGTACCAGTGATCTACAGATACAAAGCTTTCAGGAGTTTTTATTATCCACACCAGTGATCTACAGATACAAAGCTTTCAGGAGTTTTTATTATCCATACCAGTGATCTACAGATACAAAGCTTTCAGGAGTTTTTATTATCCGTACCAGTGATCTACAGATACAAAGCTTTCAGGAGTTTTTATTATCCACACCAGTGATCTACAGATACAAAGCTTTCAGGAGTTATTATTATCCATACCAGTGATCTACAGATACAAAGCTTTCAGGAGTTTTTATTATCCATACCAGTGATCTACAGATACAAAGCTTTCAGGAGTTATTATTATCCATACCAGTGATCTACAGATACAAAGCTTTCAGGAGTTTTTATTATCCACACCAGTGGTCTACAGATACAAAGCTTTCAGGACTTTTTATTATCCGTACCAGTGATCTACAGATACAAAGCTTTCAGGAGTTTTTATTATCCATACCAGTGATCTACAGATACAAAGCTTTCAGGAGTTTTTATTATCCATACCAGTGATCTACAGATACAAAGCTTTCAGGAGTTTTTTTTATTATCCGTACCAGTGATCTACAGATACAAAGCTTTCAGGAGTTATTATTATCCATACCAGTGATCTACAGATATATACAAAGCTTTCAGGAGTGTTTATTATCCGTACCAGTGATCTACAGATACAAAGCTTTCAGGAGTTATTATTATCCATACCAGTGATCTACAGACACAAAGCTTCGCTATTCCCAACAACAAAATCTTCAGCAAGTAAAAAGCTCGGAGCAATTTGCCAAGCCATCAACTAACACAAAGCAAGGTTCGTCTGCTAATCAGCCAGTACGTACAAAACAAACAACAAAAAACTAAACTAAAAACCACATAGAAATATTGCACCATTAAGCTGACGTCCAAAAATGTTTACAAGGTTTTCACAAATAATAATATTTGTAAACTACCACTATAAAACCAACTTGCTAATGAACCCAACTACTCGATATATTTATAAACAAGCTTAGCTCATTCAAACATTCGTGGTCAGGAAAATTATCTTTCATCTGTAAATAAGCACATGTGATGCTCTCACGCCAACTCTTGTATAATTATAATTAGCGATAAAAGGATTTGATAGCTATGATATGATGTTTTACCACAACACGCAGCATGTAAATGTAACACACCCTATTTAACTTGCCCCAAAACACCACAGATAAATATGTTGTGGCCGAGTGGGCTAAGGCGCGACTAACTTGCCTGTCCACAGGCCAGAAACCAATGGCGCCTGACAGGTGTGGGATCGATCCAGCATCGGGGCGTTATGTTTCTCCGAATAGTATTTACTTTCGACTTGGGCAACGTCTCGGGGATTTTCTCCGGGTACTCCGGTTTGCTTCCCCAGCAAATTTCCGAAACATAACTAATGCTAGGTAGGTTAGGTTTGGGCGCGCCATAGGCTGCGACTACGCCTTCCCCAGGGGAGGCGGCCCAGAGTTTCCCGATAACAATGGACAATAAAGCGTTTAAGGATTTATAAGTATAGATATAGATATAGATATATATATATAGATATAGATATAAATATAGATATAGATATAGATATATAGATATACAGATATACAGAGAGAGAGAGAGAGAAAATTAACACATTATTATTTATCTATGTACTCGTTTTTACACAGCGCTTTTCCAGCTCAAGAGCTGCTCAAGGCGCTGGCCGATACAGGATCTGACACAACTGTCCGAGGCGGCCACTTGCAACCTCTGACGACCCGAACACTACAAACAATCCTGGGCGAGCGGGTGTTGGGAAGAAGGGGCCTATAACGGGTATTGGGAAGGGGCATATAGCGGGTGTTGGGAAGAAGGGGCCTATAGCGGGTGTTGGGAAGAAGGGGCCTATAGCGGGTATTGGGAAGAAGGGACCTATAGCGGGTATTGGGAAGAAGGGACCTATAGCGGGTGTTGGGAAGAAGGGACCTATAGCGGGTGTTGGGAAGAAGGGACCTATAGCGGGTGTTGGGAAGAAGGGGCTTATAGCGGGTATTGGGAAGAAGGGGCCTATAACGGGTGTTGGGAAGAAGGGACCTATAACGGGTGTTGGGAAGAAGGGACCTATAGCAAGTATTGGGAAGAAGGGACCTATAACGGGTATTGGGAAGAAGGGACCTATAGCAAGTATTGGGAAGAAGGGACCTATAGCGGGTGTTGGGAAGAAGGGACCTATAACGGGTGTTGGGAAGAAGGGACCTATAGCAAGTATTGGGAAGAAGGGACCTATAGCGGGTGTTGGGAAGAAGGGACCTATAGCGGGTGTTGGGAAGAAGGGACCTATAGCGGGTGTTGGGAAGAAGGGGCCTATAGCGGGTATTGGGAAGAAGGGACCTATAGCGGGTGTTGGGAAGAAGGGACCTATAGCGGGTGTTGGGAAGATGGGACCTATAGCGGGTGTTGGGAAGATGGGACCTATAGCGGGTGTTGGGAAGAAGGGGCCTATAGTGTTGGGAAGAAGGGGCCTATAGCGGGTATTGGGAAGATGGGACCTATAGCGGGTGTTGGGAAGATGGGACCTATAGCGGGTGTTGGGAAGATGGGACCTATAGCGGGTGCTGCCCCAGGTTAAAAAAAAAGTCATTCAAATGAATTCCACACATGAACGTCCATGCGCAAATAAAGTCTCTTTAACCACATAGATTTTCTTAATGCAATTCATCAATCCGGTTACAGATAAAAAGTGTTATCTAAGTCACACTCAACCACAAATGAACAACAAAACTGCCCAAAGATCCAAGGTGCTTTTGTGAACTCAATTCCGTATTTCTCTCAAGCAAGGCAAACTACTCCTCGTGTTCCACACCAACTTTTGGCTTTCGTCAACTCCGTTCCTTATGCCTCAAGCAAGACAAACTCCTCCTTCGTGTTCTACACACACATTTTGAAGTTCGTGAACACAGCTCCTTATTTCTCAAGCGAAACAACCAGCCCACTGACGTTTTGTCTCAAAGAAGTCCCAGCACCTTGACCAATTTGTAAGTAAGATCAATGCGCTCTAAAACTACACGTTTCCTAATTGATCGATGAGCGCCTTGAGCAGCTCTTGAGCACAAACAATGGGGGAGAGGGTAGACAAAATCCTGATTGAAAACAACAAACTCAACGCTAAATTAGTATTTCTCCATTTGTAGATTTAAAAAAAGAAAAAAAAAGAACAGGAAATAATTACTCAAAGCCAATGAAATCTGGCAGCAGAATTCGCAAAATCTCCTCGTCGATTGTTGTTTGCTATCAGTGCTTGGCGAACTTGAAACAGGAACTGAATGCAAGACTGTCCTCTTGGCTGGCAACGGAGTTAGCGTCCTACAGAACAACGAGCACCAGCATCATCACTCCACCCTCACAATCGACATACAGAGCCTGCGCAGGCGGCTTGGCGATAACGACCGTAAACAACGATAACCACTTACAGCATCGATAATAACAACACCGGCCAAAACAACACAAGTAAACAATACAAAACAGAATCAACAACAACAACAACGAAAAGGTCAGTGCAAATATCTCCTACCAAACAACAATACTTCGTCATCATCATCATCATCATCATCATCATCATCATCATCATCATCATCATCATCATCATCATCATCATCATCATCATCATCATATCTTCTTCTTCTCTTATACACCACCACCAACAACAACAACAACAACAACAACAACACCAACAACTACTACAACAACGCCAACAACATCATCATCATCAAGATCATCACCATCATCTTTTTATCTTGTTATTGTTTTTTGTTGTTGCTCTTCATCTTCTTTTTCTTCTTTAAACCACCACCACCCCCAACAACATCAACACTTACAACATCTCCAACACCAACAACAACCATAACAAAGGGCGTGTCAGGGGCAATTACCTGTGACATTATTGATTAAAGCGGGAGTCTTACATTACACAGAAGAAAAACAACAGCACCAAAACAAAACAGCCACAGATTAAAACAATTCAAGCCCCGCTGACAGCAAAACAACAGCGACCGGACATTCTCCACACACACACTACTTCAATCATAGTGAATTACTTTCCATCTCCGGCTGAAGGAACAAACATCAGAAGACATATTTATCTCAACCACACGGAAAACGTTTTCTAGATTAACGTCCCCGGACACGGAGTGTATAGGGGACAATAACGGAAAACTGTTGTTTGTAGATTATAGTCACACGACACTTTCGCATATAGGTGACTACTGGACCGATTTATACTGACACCAGCGGGCCAGTTGTTGGTAAAGGGGAAAATAATATGATCACACGTTGACCAATCCGGGATTCGAACCAGCGACCTTTCGGTTACTAGCAAGACGCTCTTACCAACTGAGCTACCCGGCCCCAACGGAAAACCAACATAAGTACATCCCAACATCACGGAACAAACAGTTCATCTTCAACTTAAAGATCTTTTTCATATTCACAATGAGTGTTGCTTCACCTGTGAAAACATAGACTAAACCCCCAAAAGTAAATAACCTCTATCAAAAGTACTGTTTGGATTTTTTTTTTTTAATCGATAACGCTCTTTTTGTTTATGTGCCTAATAATAGCATCAATGTTGATTCTAAAAACAGCGCAGCTGCTGAAGTGAGTTTACTAGCCACATTTGTTCATTAACACATTAAAAAAAAAAAGAGCCGCTAAAAATTCAAAGGTTAGCGGTCGGATCAGCCAACAATAATGTGATTAGCGTTAATGTTCCAAGCAAACTGATCGTCACCACAGCCGAACATCCTTCCTACCCTGACCCTGTGACAGCACAGATGCATAAGGAAATCAAAACAATACATTAAATGTGCTCTTAGGGAAAAATAAATTATCATAATATATATATAGCCAAGGCGGAAACTAACACAGACAGTTTGACCATTTGAACTACATTTACCGCAGGGGAGCCTGAGGGTACACATAAGCTCGCACACCAGGTTTGTTACTCATTTATTGTCTATTATTCACCGAAGTAATTTAGACACTGAGCATAAGAAAATAAGCGTATAAATAAACAAATTTAAATAATTAACTATTTAAAATAATCAACTCATTAACCAGAAGAACTGATTACAAAAATTAATTTAAATAAATCTCTCTTTCTTTCTCTCTTTTCTATTTTTCTCTGTGTCTCTCTCTCTTTCTCTGTGTGTCTCTCTCTCTGACCCCTATGATTTTACACACAGACTCTTCATACAATAATCATTTTAAAAAACAAAATGCTACATAAATCATCCAAAAGACGAATCAATAAAAATAAAAAAAACAACTTAGAATCTTAATGTTTTTCATTTCCACTGGTAGTAAACAGAAAAAAAAACTATCTCTCTCTCTCTCTCTCACACACCCACACACAAACACACACGCGCGCGCTTATACACATATTCACACAAATCGTCGCTGCGCGCGTGTAGCACCCACATGATAAGGTCATATTCATTAACAGAGAACATGGTCTTGTACATAAGGCATCCTCGCACGCACCCACTCACCTCTCCTCTCTCTCACGCTCCCACACCTATACCTCCACCTTACGCTGTAGCTTTCATTCATCAAACACACACAGCCCCCTCCCCTTCTCTCTCTCTCTCTCTCCCTTTCTCTTTTTATGTGAAACAGAGAGGGGCCTCTCTCTGTTTCAAACACACACACACACACAGCCCCTCTCTGTTTCTCTCTCTCTCTCTCTCTCTCTCTCACACACACACACATAGCCCCTGTTTCACACACATACAAACGCACACACACACCCTCTCTGTTTCACACACACACACACACACACATACGTGTGTTTTAGCATTTCTGCAGACTGCTTCTTTTTACCCCACTTTTGAAGACTCTTTGAAAATAAGAGACAGAAAAACTAAAACAACACAATTGGCTTCCATTTGCACCCAATAAGACGTTTTTGTGCCTAAAAGTTGATTATAGTTAATATTAAGCGAAAACAAAATTACATGCATTTTAGCACTTTTGAAGACTGACTACATGTATTTTAGCATTTCTGCAGACTGCTTCTTTTTACCCCACTTTTGAAGACTCTTTGAAAATAAGAGACAGAAAAAAACTAAAACAACACAACTGGCTTCCATTCACACTCAATAAGACGTTTTTGTACCAGAGAAGTTAATTATTTTAATATTAAGCAAACACACAATTGCATGTATTTTAGCACTTCTGAAGACTGACTACAAGTGTTTTAGCATTTCTGCAGACTGCTTCTTTTTACCCCACTTTTGAAGACTTTGAAAATAAAAGACAGAAAAACTAAAACGACACAACTGGCTTCCATGTGCATGTTTTGTTGTTGTGTGGTTGGTCTTTGCTGGCATCTAAGTATGTAATTATAATTGTGCTTATTTATGTGCATTAAAGTGTATGTATATTTAATGGTTTGTTAATGGTTACAATGTGTTTTGACCCATTGCCTACTCCCTTCCTCTCCTTTCAGTCAGTTTCAGTATCCAACTGGAACCACAACCTCCCCCATTCTATCTGAGCATGAGGGTTTTGTTTAGTATTATAATTAGTATTACCCCACCAAACATAGTCAAACTTGAAATTAAATCTAAAGTATTCAAATCCGGTGACATCATCATTACATTATAAAGAGTGCTGGCGGGGAGCAGGTGCCCGCCTTGAGGTTCCACACTTGTTGCAGTAGTCTTGGGTTATTGTGTATTATTGCAGCATGTCTTAATTTATTAATTTTCAAATCATTTAGTTCATTTTATTATCTATTCATTTTAATGTATTCATTTTCAGTTTGGAATCATTTAGTTTATCATTTTATTATTAATCCATGTACCCCCAAAGACGTTTTTGAAGAAAGATGGGCATTACACAGCGACATGGATTTTTATTTAAAAACATTTTGGAGATTTCTTCTGAGAAAATCTTGGCACTTTACTTTTGTGTTGTGACTGAGATGTTTTGAAGTGTATGTCTAGCTGTGTGAGCGACTGGCACACGTATAACCCTGAAGACAAACATTGTTGATGGGTCCATTTATTATTCAGATTGTGACATGGAAAAAAATAGCTGACAGTAACTGTAACTGTAATGGAAAAATAGCAGACAGCAGCCTGGCAGTTAACCATTCTCTACAAACACCATTATTAAAACTCTTTCTGATTTCCATCTAAATAAATATTTAGTTTGCTGAATACTGATAAATAAATAACTTTATATTTTCAGTCTGTTTCAGCATTTATCTGGAACCACAACAAATTCAACTATACTAAAAGTGAATGAAAGAGAAATTAAAATGCACCGACAACTGCCTGTCTGTGCATTTTTAACTTTAAAAACTGGTAACTAAATCCTGAAACTGAACTGTTGATAACAGTGAACAAAAAAGAAATAAAATGCACTGACAACTGCCTATCTGTACATTTTCAACTTAAGAAACTGGTAACTAAATCTTGAAACGGGACTGTTAATAAAAGTGAATGAAAGAGAAATGAAATGCACTGACAACTGACTGTGCATTTTAACTTTAGGAACCGATACTAAATCTTGAAACTGACTTGTTGATAAAAGTGTATGAAAAAAATAAAATGCACTGACAACTGCCTGTCTGTGCATTTCCAACCGTAGGAACTAATACTAAATAAATATTGAAACTGTACTGTTGAGACAAGTGAACGAAAAGATAATGACATGCACTGATTTTAATCAGAATTTTGGTAGTTTACACTAAAGTTCAGCACTTTGTTGCATTTAAAAACAAAATTATATTGAAGTTGTTTAATAATGGGAATGCAATCCTAAGTCATTCTTTCATAAATAGTATATAACATTTTGAAGTCAAAATCCCTCTTGTTTGTGGTATATTTCTGCCACTACTCTTATTTTTTCTGTCTGTGAATCCCCTACCACATGGTGTTAACGGCGACTGTGAAGCTCCTAAAAGAAGGGGATTGACAGCTACCGCAGACATCAGGCATGTTTTTTTTCCACATCTTATCAAGTTCGTACTCGTACGACTGTTCTATGTAAATAAGAAACCCGGCTGAAAATTATGATTTGCACCTAACGAAACAAGTTGAAGAACAGAAGTTGTTAGTATGTCCTTTGCCGTTTTAAGATTTCATTTCTACAGAAATCTTTGACCTTTGTCCAACCTCTATCTTTTGGCCAATATGGGTTGAGTCCTGATCAGTTCTAAAATCCGAAACTTTCCTGGAATGGTCCCGTCGTGAAAGTCTTTGGCGAAATGCTTCAGAACCACATCCTTTTCCTCCTTGAGCCATTTCTGCCTTTCTTGTGTCTGAACCTTCCTTTTGCGCGTCGTTCCTGTTGAAAACAAAGTCCACATATGAGGTTGGTAGAACAAAAACAAAAAAGATGAAACATAATTTATTTAATCACTTTTATATAGCGCTTTTTCAGCTCAAGAGCCCCTCAAGGCGCTGGCCAATACAGGATCTAACTCAAACCACCCGAGGCGCCCACATGCAACTTTGGGCGCATAGTCTGACGCCCAGATAACTGAGCACAATCCTGGGCGACCGGGAATGAGGATAAGGGACCTAGTGCGAGCTGGGTGTGTTTGTGTAGCCGGCACTCAAACCCGTCTAAGACATGAATGTCAGGATCTTTAAAGCCCATGAGATCGAGTGCGTACGTGCACAGACTAGACCTCAGCTTATACTCTCATCCAAAAGAGTAGAAGCGCAGTGTCTCAGTATTTTATTTTCCCCAGGCCGTTAATGGCGTTTGAACCACTGCCTGAGCAGGAAAACAAACACAGCAATGACAATGAAGTATAACACTCTGCTGACTCCACTAAGCACTACCTAAATCCGGTATAGTGCCTATGAAAATTGTCAAAATTGTTAAGAAGTACGTCTCAAAAACCACACATCACATGCATTTTTATCTTCTCTATCAACCTGTTTTCATCGCTAAAACATGTCAGCACTGGTTTTTTCCCTCCTTTTTAGTCTGCACGAATGTGAGTAAAAATATCAGTGTTTGAACATAAGTATAAATTCTGAGTTGGGTTCCTCGTTACATCTCCATTTCCAAAATGTGGTGCAGCGAGTATTTTGACGTCTGTGGTGTGATTGTGGGCAGCAGGCACACACTACCTTGACAACATGTTGCAGTTTGCTACGTTCACATTCTACTCTGCACATATGAATCTTCACCGTAAAGGGCATGCAACCTTTTGACAGATTAAACATCCAGGTTTTTTCGTTGAGTAAACCATAAAATAGGACAAGAACAAGATTGCAAGATATTTAAATGTATTCCCAACCACAAACATCACACGTATTTCTTCATATGAATGTTGTGGCTCTTGTCAAAGAGGCGAAATGAAAACTTGGAATGATGGGCCATATTAATAAGCATCTGCAAGTTAACAACGACTAAAATAGGTTCGTTTGAAGTGAAGAAGGCCACTAACCTAGGTACTGTTCCAATAACATTTGGTCAAAATCGGTTCAGTGATTCTTAAAATATGGTAGGCAAAGAACATACTGAATGACGGACAGACTGACATTTGGCTCATTCCGATTCCCGACTAAATCAAAGTATTCCCAGATAAGCTTGGGAATGCAAACAAGAGAAATGAATTGGTATACTGACTTGAATGGGATGCAGAATGTCCAGTCTCCTCTGTCGCTATATGCCCTTCTGCAAAGGTCGCCCCTTCCTTTTCAGAGTCATCCTGATCAAGGTCTTCTGCAGACAAAGATGCATTTTAATAGCCAACATTTCTCAGCTTTGTCATTCCCCATTCCCAAAATAAATTTACCAAGTCATTCTTTTACCAGTTTGTTTTATGATTTATTAAAGCCACCCTGACACTTGGCCAATTTTTGGGGCGCAATGCGTTGTGGCACGACGTGCCATTTCGGTGGTACTCTGTACACGCGTATGTTGCGCACTGTCAACCGAATGCACTCCCAAAACTGGGCCGCACTGGCACGCATTGACACACAATGGCACAACTTGTTTACGCGTAAGTTAAATATTGTTCACGCATGGTTCACGTCTACAGTACCCCATTGTCCCGCAGTGTCACGCACTATGCGCATATTTCCCGCATGCGCAAATGATTCGTGAACTATGCGTGAGCTGGGCGTGTCATGATCACGTGAACATCTAGTGAAAACACCTTAACGACCGCACGACCACTCTTAATGCGTGAGCGCGGCGCGGAATGGCGTGTCCACACAGTGGACAGTTCGTAAAAAATGCGTGCCGATGTATGGCATGGCGTGTCGGCGCGCATGGTGGATTCCCATGGTCGCGAAGTGTTCACGCATGGTTCACGCACATGGATGTGTGCCTAATTTTTGAACATTTATAAATTATCTCAACGACATGGCACGCACCCCCGCAACCTTCACACACTCCTCACTCTCGTTCTTGAAGACTTTGATCATTGGCACGCCGAAGTGCATGGCATTGCAGGAACGAAAATCGGGCAAGTGGCAGCATTTGGCTTAACATAGTGTTAAGACCACCGAAGCGGACGATGAAGCAAGAAAAAGAGCAAGGCTAGTGTCAAGGCAACTTCAAACGTGTCACACTTATTTGAGTATGTATTTAGCAATTATCTATATGGCTGAACGCAAGCGCAAAGAAACACAAAGAAATGAAAATATCTAATACGCTGATTTTTACACATTCTTCACTGTGATTGTTTTCTCAAGTTCTTTTATTGCAATATCTTTGTTGGAGTTGTGTTGGGAAGTATTGTTTTGTTATCTGAAGAAGAGCTTAGCTTTAAAATGTGTATTGTTTTGTTTTGCCTTGTCCTTGTTGTTGTCTAAATTAACATTCCTTTAGTTTATGTATACCTTTGTTTCTTATCATCTTAATTTTTGAATGTTAGCAGTTTTCTGTTTTATCCCATTTGTAAAATCTTTATCATCTATGTGGCTATACTTTGGGTTGCTTTCTCAGTTAAAACGCGGCACCACCCTAAACGAAAGGGGTGGAGTGGATGGGAGGAATGGAGGTGGGGGGGGGGGCGGGGGAGCGGTTGTGTGGGTAAGAATGGAGCCACAATGTATGCCGGCATGCGGGGGTAAACTGCTAGTTTATTTATAAAGATGGCAATTACTGCCTGTTGGCCCTAGTGCCTCCACCTAGTTTGCATGTGACCCTTCAATGCTTGAGCAGCCAAAACTATGTTTGCAAAAATCACATACAGTGATAGGTGAGAGCGCCAACGCAGTCCAAGCAATTGTAATATAGGGAACACTCAAGCTGCATTTGGTGGTGTGAGTGTATGAGAGGCATAGCTCAAAGCTAGATAGTGAGATTCACCCATTTAGTGACAACTCTTGGTATTATAATTAAGTTTCACTCACGCGCGCGTGATGTGTTGAGTCCGCTCTCCTGAGGCTCCCTCGTGGGCTCTGGGTCGTCTTCGTTATCGCTGGCTTCATTTAGCTCATCTCCGCTAAGGTCTGTTACACACAAATAAATTTACTTATTTCAGTTAAAATTGTGACTGTTCGATCCAAGTGAAGCAGAAAGTCATTGTATGACACATTAATGAGTACGTGTTTTATGGTGAGGTAAACGGTCCTGAGGCCAAGAAAAAAAAAAGTTGTTTCTGGTCAACCGACTGACTGTAAGTTTGGTGGTCTACCCTAACCTTCTTTTCCCCATGATTGGAAATTTATTTACAAAGCATATTTATTTACAAAGCATACCTTGCTGGTGGTTGTCATGCTCAGATCTTGATTTTCTTTCCATCTGTGCAGCTGTTTACTATTATATTACTTTTCTCTCAAGTTTGCCATACTTCAATTAAACAAATAAATTTCGAACATTGAAAATTAAATTTTAGTGAGACAGTAACACTTTTAAAAACAATTTGTTTTTAAATGTTAACTCCCATCACAGATTAAAATTACAATATATCATGAAATAGTAGATATACACGCTGTGATCGTCTATACGGTTCAGTTTCTGTTGATGTAAAATGGAAACAAAACTGCTAGATCTAAATGAACGTATGTCAGCAATAAACGGCAAAATTATCATTCTAACGAAAGGAATTAGGCAGGTTTTGCATCATTTGCACTGATGGAGATGTCATGGAATACATAATCTAGGTTGGCACGTTTCACGCTTTGTTTTTTTCACAAACAAATGCCGTCACATCATCACCGAGTGCTCTTACTCTTAGCATCTGTGCAACGAAAATAATTCGAGAAAGAAAAAAAAAAGAAATAGAAACATCCCCTTAACCACACTCTTTTTTATATTTTATTTGGCATTATCATTTTGTTTTTCTATTTTTTCTTGTCTGGAAACAAACGCAGCGTTTGTTGACTGCTGGTACTACGGGTATATACATAGTGGTTTTGGTTAAACAGACACTGATATGATGTAGGTGTAGATTTGGATAAGCGGAGACTTTGGGTCTAAACAGTCAATAGTATATCTGTGCTTTTCAAATTTCAATTCACACCAGTCATAGTCTGAGACAATTTCATTCAAAAAGTATTTACTAAGCTTACCTATTTTTTGCCTCTTCAAAGACAGAAAGAGTTTGAGTCTGGACATTTTAAGGGAGACAGAGCGAGAGAGTGGGACCATAAAATTACAGTTATTACTCACTGGCTTCGGAGAAATGCAGACCTCTTTGGCAGACTGAAACGCCATTGGGCATTGGAGTTCCCAGAGATGTAACACTGCAATATTAAAAGCAGAATTTAACATAAAAATATACTTCAGGTGTACCTGTAAATCAAAGGAAACATTAGAACCAAATATGTTTAGGTAAAAATAACAAAATAAGTAATAACAGACTACAGATCAATTTTATAACAAAAAATGAATTAGATCAAACGACCCTAACCAATTTAGTAACCATAAACTTGACTTTAGATTTAAAACTAATTGTTTATGATGCCTATTTGCATGGTCTGACTGCGGGTTATTAACGTTTGTATTTGTGATTTTATGCAATTTGCACTGCATGTGGCTAATACTATAGGCCTACTTACGATAAAACACCTGTTGCACTTTCGAAATTACGATCGGAAAGGCGCAAACCATGACAAATAAAGATGCCGTCGAAATTTCGCTAAGTGTGAATTATGGGTGTTATTAAGCATAAAACATGAACATAAACCGTATACAAGTGCAGTTTGGGGGGCTTCCTATCACCGAAAAACTGTGTAAACTGTATAAAATTTGCCTGATCGTGTTTGAGCGCGTCTGATCGCAACTACGATTTTTCATAGTTCTGCACACAGTTCTCCTTCACCTCGTTTCTTCAGGTACAAATCATCATTGTAAACCAGCTTTCTTGTTTAAAACAAGAATAAATGTAAGAAACTGATAATTTGCAAAGAAAACGAATTAAAACCCCAAGATATTACTCACCACAAAGACCTTCTGCAAAATAGCTGTTCTCAGATCTCGTCGGATCTCGTTCAAGCCTAATGACGTCACTTGCTTTTCACACAAGGCAGAGAGAGAGGGAGCACATGGAGCCGCGAGTGTGAGACATGGGACAAAATTGTGTAAGATTTATACACACAAATCTGAAAAAATTTGAATTCTGCCGACATCACTTATTTTTAGCATTTTGTAAAAACAGGCGGCAAAATCTGTGGAAAAAACTCAAATTCAGTTAAAAAAAATTCTGGCGACAGTTGCCAGAAAAACTGTCGACGTCGCCAGAAATCACGGGTCGCCAGAACGTGTGAACTTTTCGGGAGTGTGTCGACAGAACCACCAAAACACATACCCACACACACACAAACACACACAGAACCTCAAAGGGGGCTCATTAAATGAAACAGACCGATGGATGGGGGGGCTGGAGGGAGGAGACTGAGAGAAAGTGAGAGACAGACAGAAGACAGATACTGACAGATAGACAGACAGAGGAACAAGAACAAGAATAAGACGACGCGACGAAGAAGAAGAGGAGGAGGAGATCAAAGGCAACACAAAGATCACAGTCATGTTACTGTTGAGCTTGACCGAGCTTCTGTGTTCATTATATTTCCTCCACCACCGCCTTCTCCCTCACAATTTCATTGTAATTGCTCCCTGTGTGACACAAAAAAATCGTACTGAATTGTGCGGCCTTGTATTGTCTTGTATTGTATTGTACTGTACTCATTGTTCTGTAATAGCCCTGTTTATTTAGCATGTTACGTCGCCAAGGCACAGCGTGATAATTAATTATTTACTCCGGCATAGTTAGCGGTTTGATTTTCCAATTGGCTGAGGCAAAAGTGAATGTTGACTTTGTCTGGAATCGACTTGGAGTTTGACTTGGTCGGTGTTTGGCCTATAAACAGCGTCGGTGTTGTGGTGGATGAGATGCCAGTCGCAAACTAGCTTTAGTGAAAAGGAGAACGCTTGACTTCGTCCTACAGTGATGTTGTTTACGTCAACTACGTCACCCTCCTTCGCTCTTTCTATTCCTGTCCTCCAGCCTTCCCCCCCCTCCCCCTTCCCTTACATTCATCTCTTGTGGTTGTTGTTGCTGTTGTTGATATCTTTTTCTTTTTCTTCCTCTTTCGTCATACCCATCCTTTTCTTCAAACCTCATACTCGTTTCTGATTCTTGTTCTTCTACTTGTTATAATAAATTCTTATCTTCCATCTATTTTTCTGCTTTTTTCTTCAGTCCCTTTTCTTCCCATAGTATTTGATGCCTCAATTGTTTCTAGTATCTTCTTCTTCTTCTTCTTCTTCTTCTTCTTCTTCTTCTTCTTCTTCTTCTTCTTCTTCTTCTTCTTCTCCTCCTCCTCCTTCTGCCATTTCGCCGGAAAACACAGTCAAACAAGCTCAACTAAAAAAAAAAAAAAAACAACAACAAAAAACACAACAACAACTTATCACTGTTCCATCAACAAGTACTTAGGTCAAAGATCACGAATAAGGCATTGGAGGACTTACCGCCCCTTAAACTCCATTCACCTTCCTCCTTCCAATCTTCTCCTTCCACCCGACCCCCACCTAGCTTTCTTTCTTTCTTGTTTTATTTTATTCATTCTGCTTATCCTTCCTTTCCTTAATCTTCCTTAATAGACCCATTATGAAGATGGAAAGTGGAGACGTACACCGCATTGTATATAATTTACACACACATACACACACACACATTCTTGTGCGCGGTGACAAACGAGGTAATTTTAGAATGTAGGAATCGGATATCACATTTTTGACAGAAAAAAAGCATTTTGGAAGAGAAAAGGGGTACGGTAAGGGCTAGTTGCAGCGCTGCAACTAGCCCTTACCCTACCCCTTTTCGAGAAAGTTGACCTAGCTCGTCTCCTATCTCCTATAGGGGACGAAATAGTTGGCGAAATTTCTTCCAAATTTCTTCCGAAATGGACTGCATTTTCTCCGTCCCGGATAGTGCACTCCTCTGTACTTAAAACACTCTCATGCACTACAACTGCACTCCCATGCACTAAAAAAGCACTCCCGCGTAATTCGAAACAAATGGGGAACGCGAGACAAATGAGGAACGAGCAAATTACCCCATTTTTTACTGAAAAAGTAAATTCCGTTTCTCATTTCTGTCGTTATACAACAACACCCAAACACACGCACGCACACACACACACACACACACACACACTATACACTCCTACAAACACACACTCGCGCGTCTGTTGCTGTTGTTGTAGCTGTAATAGCATTTAATGAAATACATTATTATAGTCCTACTTTATCAGACAGGTGATGAAAATAGCAAGATAGAACGGATCGATCTCAACCGGCAAACAGAACCTACAAATAGCACCGCTAACTCAAAGATTACTAATATTAATCCCTGGGGCAAAAAACAACACCAGCACCACCTTCAACAACAGCAACAACAACAACAACGACGACTTCAACAACGTATTTGGAATTGGTAAATAAAACTTGTTATCGCAAGCATTGGCACCTGAATAAAATAATGGAGGAAAGCGGATCAACTATACTTTTGTATTCGTATCAAGTCATCGCTCAACCAATCGCTTATTTGATTTGTTGACACGTTGTATGGATGAGTAGAGCAGAGAATAGAAGAAGTAGATTAGGTCAGATCAGTTCGAAAACAGATAAAACCAACACCTGTTTACACAACCTAAATTACTAGGTGGTACATTACATTACATGATTATTGCTTTAGGTCCAGCGGACTCTTCCGAGCCAAATCAGGACCAGACAACCCCTGATACGCATAAAAGATCTGCTGAAACCCTAGTGGTAAAACTGAAGGCACTCCACCAGCCAGTCACTTTACAATAAAGACATCCCACGCAGGGGACGCTGAGGCTACACTCTAATTTATCGAACACCCGTTTACAAAAACAAAATAGAATACAAACATCAGTATAAAATATCCACAAAACACATACATATAAAATGCCTACACTGCTCAATAATAACATCATAGGAAGCCCTAGTGACCACCTGGCAGAAAGCGTCCAATATAACGAAGCTGATCCAACAGACCTCACAAACAAGGAGTTTTGTCCCGGAAGAGTTTTCAAGAAAAAAGGTAGGTGACTGGTCTAGCGAAGAAGAAGATAGTATAGTAGATTGATAGAACAGAGCAGGAATGAGAAAGAACAAATGAGAAAGACAGCGACAGTGGGAATTTAAAGCACTAAATTTCCAGAAAGTGGGGATACTATTTATACTGAAACCCCAGGCACCCCAACGGGGTGGTAGTAGTAGTAGTAGTAGTAGTAGTAGTAGTAGTAGTAGTAGTAGTAGTAGTAGTAGTAGTAGTAGCAGTAGTAGTAGTAGTAGTGGTGGTTAGTAATAGTAGTAGTGGTAGTAGTAGTAATAGTAGTAGTGATAGTAGTAGTAGTTAGTAGTGATAGTAGTAGCAGTAGTAGTAGTGGTAGTGGTGGTAGTAGTAGTAGTAGTGGTAGTAGTAGTAGTGGTGGTTAGTAATAGTAGTAGTGGTAGTAGTAGTAGTAGTGATAGTAGTAGTAGTAGTTAGTAGTGATAGTAGTAGTGATAGTAGTAGCAGTAGTAGTGGTAGTAGTAGTAGTAGCAGTAGTAGTGGTAGTAGTAGTAGTGGTAGTGGTAGTAGTAGTAGTTGTGGTGGTAGTAGTAGTAGTAGTATTGGTAGTAGTAGTAGTTGTGGTGGTAGTAGTAGTAGTAGTATTGGTAGTAGTAGTAGTAGTAGTTGTGGTAGTGGTAGTAGTGGTAGTAACAGTAGTAGTGGTAGTAGTGGTAGTAGTAGTAGTAGTAATGGTAGTAAGTAGTAGTAGTAGTAGTTGTTGTGGTAGTAGTGGTAGTAACAGTAGTAGTGGTAGTAGTAGTAGTAGCAGCAGTAGTAGTAGTAGCAACAGCAGTAACAGTAGTAGCAGCAGCAGAAGTAGTAGTAGTAGTAGCAGCAGTAACAGTAGTAGCAGCAGCAGTAACAGTAGTAGTAGTAGTAGTAGCAGTAGCAGCAGTAGGACCCAACGCCGCAGCTCAGTGGTAGAGCTTTGGCCTGGCCCACCGATGACCTGGGTTCCAATCCCGTGTTGCGCAAGACTAAAGTGGCCATCTTTACTGTCCACCTCTGCAGTGTGATTGCCCTGGTGGTTCACTGTACATTTAGGTCCCCACTCCCCTCTTGCCTGCAAGTTATCCTCATCTGCTATCACGCCAAAGGTGGGTGTAGACGTTAAACTTCAATAGTAGTAGTAGTAGTAGTAACAGAAGAAGTAATAGTGGTAGTAGTGGTAGTAACCGTGGTAGTAGTAGCTGTGGTAGTAGTAGTAGTAGCAGCAGCAGCAACAGTAGTAGTAATAGTAGTAGTAGTAGCAGCAGTAATAGTAGTAGTAGTAGCAGCAGCAGTAGCATGCAGCACTGCTAGCAAAAGTAGGTCAGTCTAATATCTTTAGACTATTATCTATGGTAGAAGCACGTGGAGCTAACGCTACTGTATGTGCCTGGGACAGACCTGTTGCCACGGCTCTAACCTTAATCCCTACAGGTATTGATCACTCAATATAACCTCCTTCTAATCTACTACAAAAGTACAATACTCCGTCGTCGTCAACAACAACAACAACAATAACAACAACAACGATAACAACAACAACTGCAACAATCCCACCAACAACAATAACAACAGCTGCGGATAAACAGCTAACAGTCAATAAAACTCCAGCAGGAGTAAACATTACCTTTGACTCTTCCCATACAGACGCTGAGATATATATCGACTTGCAGCTATCCTACACCTGACTACAAATAACAGTACTCATTTCATTCTATATTGACTAGTAACAGCAATTAACAGTCACAGCATTCAGTTTGCAAAGGAGTGGTCAATGTTCATACTGTCACAATACTTCCTTTAGTTACCCGCGCTCACACGCCCGAACTTGTATTCATAGCCATTCACACATGTTCGTTCACCCCGTCTCTTCTTAGTTTCCAGTTATTTATTTATTCTCTTCAGTTTCATCCTTTCCTGTTGTGTGGTCCTGATTCGGCTCTTAGCAGTCCGCTGGACCCTATAAACACTGAATATCTATCTTTCCTGTTGTCTAAAATCCCATCGTTGTTAACAGATGTAAAATTAAAGTACGGAACGCAACTGATCTCTCTGTCTCTGTCTGTCTGTCTGTCTGTCTGTGTGTGTGTCTCTCTCTCTCTCTCTCTCTCTCTCTCTCTCTCTCTCTCTCTCTCTCTCTCTCTCTCTCTCTCCGCATAACTAGACATTGAATAAAAGGCGCTGCAATGCGACAGAACAAACAAAAGAATATATTAAATTATAATTACCGTATCACACATACGCATGTATTATTTTGCTGTTATTGAAGCCAACGATCATCTGCTTGAACTGAACCATTCGTAAATATCATTGACATTAATCAAGTCAACGCCAAAACAGCTGCCAGCACACGTACACACATACATACACACACACATACACGCACATGCATACAAACATGCGTAAGCACACATACACAGTACACACACACACACATAAATACATTTTTTTTTATTCATGCATCAATATATCACGTCCCCAACGTCTTGCCTCTCACAGTCACAATCTGATGGTATAGCCAGTAAATAAATAGTACTCGATAGTCCATCATGTAAGTAAGCTTACTGTACTTGCGGCCGGTATAAAATAGTACCACAATAGCGGTCACAAAAGACCGATTTAAACACTACCGCTTATTTACTAGTTCACGGACCCACTTTTACACAGTAACGAGGAGCGACTAGTAAATAACACTGAAATGAATTCTCTGCTCCACAGTAAATTGCTTTGTAAAACCACAGTACTGACAATAACAAACGTATGTACAACTAACACAGTACGTTCACTGACAAGGTTAGTTAGTCATTGTTTATAAAGTTCAGCGGACAGCAAAGAGCCGAATCAGGACCACGACTTAGTTTAAAGAGGGCTTACCCCTGATCCGTATAATTGATCTGCTGAAACAACCGTAATAGTAACACAGAAGGCACTCCACCAGCCGGTTACTTTATAATGTTCGTCATTTGTAATGTTCGTCATTTGTGAGGCGCCTTAGCCTAAGGATCAAGGCGCTGGCCGATACAGGATCTAACTCAAACCGCCCGAGACGCCCCCACCCGCAGCCTTTGGGCGCATGGTCTGACGCCCGGACAACTGAGCACAATCCTGGGCAGCCAGGGATGGGGGAGAAGGACCAAGTGCATGCTGGGTGTGTTCTTGTTACCGGCACTCACCCGTCTAGGACATGAGTGTCAGGATCTTTAAAGTCCGTTATGATGGAATGTATACGACACACAGACACATCCGAAGGAGTAGGAAAACAGGAGTAAAGTGTCTTTCCCAGGGACACAACACAATGGCCCGGCCAGGGCTCGAACCCGGGACCTTCAGATCCGCAAGCCGAAGCACTACCATTAGACCACAGTGCCTTACAATAAAGGCATCCCTTGGCAGGGGACGCTGAGGCTGTTCTCTAATTTATCTATCAGTATAAAATATTAACGAAGCACGTACATAAAAATGCCTACATTGTTAAGTAATGATACCATAGAAAGCCCTTGTGACCATTTGGCAGAAAGCGTCCAATATCCCCAGGCTGGCCCAACACACCCCCATACAAAAATGAGGAGTTTTGGGAGAGTTTTCCAGCAAAAAAAAAGTTGGGTGACTGGTCCAGCAAAGAAGATAGTATATTGATAGAGCAGATTAGGAACGAGAAAGAACAAATGAGAAACAGATGTAAGTTAAAGGTCTTACACAGTACCAGGCATCGCTAGTAAATTAGGCGTCTTGTACTCCACAGTAAACAGAGGACAGCTTATAAACATCAGTATCTCTACAACCCTCACCGCCACTGTTACAACATTAGTCCAAAACTAAACTGCCTAGAATTTTTTTTAAATTGTCGCACCAGCCATTTGGATCTCAACCCAGACCGATGAACTGGCCCTTCGACCTACTACATCGAAAGCATCAATTAAGTACTTACATGTACAATGTTGTATTGATAATGTAGTACTAACACAGTTCACCGACTGTCTTACACAGTACCAGACACCACTAATCCCTAAAATTATATTCTACACTCAACAGTCTTGCATTGAATTAATAATAATTGAAATACTACTAACGAATTCACTAATAGCATTACACAGAACCAGGCATCACTAATATATAACACTGACATTGCATTCTCTACTCCGCAGTAAACAGAGAGGACAGCGTGTAAACAAGAGTCCTTACAATAATGAACGTACTGATAATATAATATAGTACTAACCTATTGACTGACAGGAGTCTTACACAGTAACAGGCAGCACTAGTAATTAACACTGAAGTGGTGTCCTACACTCAACGTTATAGACAGAGCAGTAAACAACCAACGTGTAGTGAAGTAACACAGCACGACTGGCTGCAAAGTCTTTACACAGTAGCCAGGCGGTACAGGACTAAACCACGCCACGACGACAACAACAACAACAGCAACGTCGATAGCTCGTAAACAACAACAACAACAGGCGCGACTGAACTACGTCTTCCGGTCTATCACCATCCCTCTCTGTCTCTCCCTCTCTCTCTCCCTCTCTCTTCCTCTCTCTCTTCCTCTCTCTCTCTCCCTCCCACCCACGTCCTGCCCACTGCCACACCTCCCGCTCCCTCCCTGCCCCCTCACAGAACTCTTCACTCACACCACCCCTAATCATTCCCTCCTCCTCACCAATCGTCCCATTCCTCTCTCTTTCCCGAAAGCAAAGTTCCTCACCCTGTCTGTGATCCACCCCCTTCAAACCCCCTATCTCACACACACACTCTCTTCTCCACAGCAACTCCTCTCTCTTCCCTCCCTCCCCCCACCCTCCCACCCCTCTCTCTCTCCCTCTCTCCCACAGACACCCTGCACTCTCAAACGCTATTCCCCGACTTTATGCAAGGAAAATTTATTCCAGAAACAACCCATTAAGGGCACATGGACATGGTTAAAATAATATACACAAACATGCAAAATAATTAATTACGTAACATTTTAGAATTTAAAAAAATTAAAATTATTTATTTATACAGCGGGATAGCGAAGGGGGTGGGGTGGGGAGGTGGCAGGGGGAGGTATTGAGTGGGGAAAAGAAGAAAAAGAAGAAAAGAAGAAATGAAATAAAATCTGATCAGGTAGTCAGTCTGATTAGCTAGTAGCAGAATTGTTGCCTGCCTGCGTGTGTATGTGAGAGATAGAGAGAGTGTGTGCGCGCGCGCGCGCGTTAATTTCGTGAGTGTGAAATGGTATGCTGGTGTGTGAGAACTGCGTGCTGGTGTGTGAGAACTGCGTGTTTGTGTGTGTATGATCCAGCATACAGTATATACGGTGTCTAATACAGTATTTTGTTATTGTTGTTGTTGTTGGAAAAACTCTGCATTGTGGATCTGGAGACATTACTAGTATTTATAGTTCTCATATGCCCTCTGTGTCTATTTTAGCAGTATGTTACTCTTTACCTGCTTTTATTTATTGATGGGTGTATTATGCATATATAAGCCTATATATTATATGTGTGTTTTACTGCTTTTATTTATTGATGGTTGTAGTATGCATATATATTATATGTGTGTTTTACGGCTTTTATTTATTGATGGGTGTATTATGCATATATATTATATGCGTGTTTTACTGCTTTTATTAATTTTATTGATGGGTGTATTATGTGTATATATTATATGTGTGTTTTACTGCTTTTATTTATTGATGGCTGTATTATGTGTATATATTATATGTGTGTTTTACTGCTTTTATTTATTGATGGCTGTATTATTATGTTAATAATGATATGCGCAACGGTGATATCTTTACACTTCCTATCACTGTTTACATAATCAAATGCGAGTGACCTTTAAAAAAACAAAAAACATTTGGTTCTAGCTGTGGTTAATCAAAGTGACTCCACTTAGTAACTGCTCTGAGTGCTTGGTGTGTGTGTTCAGGCGTGTGTCCATCAGTGGGTGTGTGCCTGAGTGCTTGGTGTGTATGTTCAGGCGTGTGTCCATCAGTGGGTGTGTGCCTGAGTGCTTGGTGTGTGTGTTCAGGCGTGTGTCCATCAGTGGGTGTGTGCCTGAGTGCTTGGTGTATGTGTTCAGGCGTGTGTCCATCAGTGGGTGTGTGCCTGAGTGCTTGGTGTGTGTGTTCAGTTGTGTGTCCATGAGTGTGTGTGTGCCAGATTGCTTGGTGTGTGCCAGATTGCTTGGTGTGTGTGTTCAGGCGTGTGTCCATGAGTGGGTGTGTGCCTGAGTGCTTGGTGTGTGTGTTCAGGCGTGTGTCCATCAGTGGGTGTGTGCCAGAGTGCTTGGTGTGTGTGTTCAGGCGTGTGTCCATGAGTGGGTGTGTGCCAGAGTGCTTGGTGTGTGTGTTCAGGCGTATGTCCATGAGTGGGTGTGTGCCTGAGTGCTTGGTGTGTGTGTTCAGGTGTGTGTCCATGAATGGGTGTGTGCCAGAGTGCTTGGTGTGTGTATTCAGGCGTAAACTATTTTATTCCGGTCATATTCAATCATTTATTGATTATTCTTCTACTATTTGGGATTCTGCTAGTGGCAATGCAATGAAACCTTTAATTAGAATTCACAAACGTGCAATTAAACAAATTTTACTTAAACAAAAAATCTCTCCAGATGACTATAAACGGATCAATATTCTACCTCTTACCGACAGACTAAAATTTAATAAAGGCGTTTTCATGCACAAGGTCCTTTCTGGCAATGCACCTTCCTATCTTTCTTCTCTTTTTAAAAAAACAACTGCCAAATCGTCCACAAAATTAAATGTTCCAATTCCAAGAATTGATCTCTACAAAACTAGTCTAGCTTATTCCGGTTCCATTTTGTGGAATAACTTTCCTGAAGATCTCCGCACTCCAGCATCTAAATTTACATCATTTAGAACACGTCTCCTAAAACACATAAAAAATTTAATACACAATAATTGGTAATGTTGTTGATTGAAATTAACAACATTAATTTGATTTCAATTGTTTGAAAAGGATTTTATCTAATGATGACTTTGTTTATTTGTTATTGTTCCATGATGTGAATGTTATAACCTTGAGTTGTATTTAATAGTTATTGTTAAAGCCTCAAGGGCAAGATGTAAAAAAGCGCATCCAGCGCTTATTCTTTTACCCTTGCAAAATAAAATTGCTCTCTCTCTCTCTCTCTCTCTCTCTCTCTCTCTCTCTTTCTCTCTCTCTCTCTCTCTCTCTCTCTCTCTCTCTCTCTCTCTCTCTCTCTCTCTCTCTCTCTCTTTCTCTCTTTCTCAGTGTCTGAGTTCGTGTTCCTGCCCGGAATATTTTTATGGTTATTAGGCGTTGTTACCTGGTGTACGTTTTATTAATCATTAACTGTATGTACATATATTTCAATTTACAATGGGCGATATAAAGCTGACACTGGATATATTGTGTGAAAGATGAGTTGAATGTAGATGTATGTGCATACCAATGTGCTTGTATTGTTTTATAGTGATAATTGTGTTGTTGTCATATCCTGCTTTTAGCGGTTAGTTTAAATTAAGCCTCCTGCACTTTAAACGGAATCAAACAACAACCACAACCCTAACAGTAGAGTTACCTGTTCCTATAATCCGGAGTGGTCTTGTTGTTGGGTAGATTAACATCCCTGGACGCTTTTGCGTATAAGGGGATTGCCGGAGTGGTCATATTGAGTAGGTATTGTCTATGGACTGAGGGTCAATTAGTTACCTTCCGCAGCATCACACGCACACCTCGAAGCCTCTTCTCACATTTCCCTCGCAGCTCCTCTACCTCTCACTCATCCAGCCCCTCAGGTTTCTTCCCCCATCCTCTCCCTTCTCTCTCTCTCCCCTCCAAACCGCACCTCTTCTCTCCTCATCACCGACACCTTCACTCTCTCCCTCTCAGCCCAAACCCATAAACAACTCGGCACGACTCTCCGCAACCTGGCGTCCTTGACCTAGGCAGCGCAGGCTATTTATAAATCTTCCACTCCTGTAGTTTCCCACATACCTACCAACGCTGACCCATTTTTATGCCCTTCGGCAACACAATGCGCTGCCTAGCCGAGACTCGGTTAGTAGTACCTCTCACAACACACACGTAGGCCTCGGCAAATCTTAGCTCCCTTTGTTTCCCCAAACATCCCCAAAACATTCATATCATTCAATGGACACCCATTTCCACACAAATTCATATCACTCAATGGACACCCATTTCCACACGAATTCATATCACTCAATGGACACCCATTTCCACACAAATTCATATCACTCAATGGACACCCATTTCCACACAAATTCATATCACTCAATGGACACCCATTTCCACACAAATTCATATCACTCAATGGACACCCATTTCCACACAAATTCATATCACTCAATGGACACCCATTTCCACACAAATTCATATCACTCAATGGACACCCATTTCCACACAAATTCATATCACTCAATGGACACCCATATCCACACAAATGCGCATTGCACAATTCTATCTGTTGCACTTTTAACATCCCTCATCCTCCCCCCACTCCCTGCCATCTCCCTCCCTATCTCTCTCTTTCTGTCTCTCCCTCTTTCCCTCCCTCTCTATTCACCCCCCCCCCCTCTCTCTCTCTCTCTCTCTCACTCAAATAAATCAACCTCCCGTACTCACCAATTACAACTTGAACAAAACCACGCTAGCGTTTTTTAACCCTCGACTTGGAACAGAGCTGTACATAATAACAGCAGCAACATCAACAACAACAGCAACAACAACAACAAATATTACAACCAAACACCAACAACGACCACCATACAATTTTTCAAAAAATTGACAACCGCAACTAAAAATAATCATAGCCAACAACAATAATACAATAACAATAACAACAACAATAAAACTATAAAACCAACAAAATCCATAACATTTTAACAACAGCCACAACCACCATAACATTATAAACCAGCAAGTCAATATCAACAACAAGAGGCACAGGAAATTGAAAATGAGCCAAAGAGAACAAGGGCCCAAGACAAGAGGCGATCGATAGTTGGGTCGCTTCCGCTGTACTATACAACCTCAACATTCTTGCCCAGCCACAGATGTCACTAACTTGCTCACTCACCCCTTCTCCCTCCCTCCATCTTTCCTAACCTCCTATATTTCCCTCCCTCCACCCCCACTCCTCTCTCTCTCTCTCTCTCTCTCTCTCTCTCAAGGTGTGAGCGATTTAAGATTAGCAGCAAATTAATGCTAAAAATATTTTTCTTCTCGTAATGCTATATTGAGTCTCGCCCTCAACCTCCCTCCCTCTCTCTCTTTCTCACACACATACACACACACCCACACCACAATATTTATTGAGAAATAGCGACATGTAAAGTTCTATTATTATATAACATCAAGTTTTGTGAAGTGCACCACAAAGAGACCTATACTCACATCGACGGACAGACGGACGGACACAGAGGTTGAAAATATAAAATAACAAATTGCAGTGCAAAATCTCTTACCTGCTGATGTTCAATAAGTGCCAGCACATGAAACAGAAGACAAACAGAAAACGTTTGCATAAGTTATCCTTATCAACATCATCACCATCAACAATAGACAACCGCGATAACAGCAGTAACTTCAGCAGTTGAGTTTTCACAACAACAACGACGACGACAACGACGACGACAACGACGACAACAACAACGACAACAACAACGTCTCACGGTAATATGTTAAATAAACCATGTACGTCGCCGATCCTTATGAGATGAAGAAAAGAATAAGACGTGTGCGGAGTCTGAGAGAAGGAGTAGACGTGTGTGGATGTAGGGTGTGTGAGGGAAAAATGGAAGGGAGAGGAGGATGGAGAGGGGGGGAGGGGGGGCCCAGAGTAAATGAATAATGGGTCAATCCCTCCATACTAAACAACAACACTGTGTGGCGCCTGTTGATGTACCCGTTCCTCCCAGCCGATCCAATACACTTTCCGCGACCTTCAAAATGAGAAAAAGGTTTGGCGGAGAACGAGACAAGTTAATGGCGACGAGCCTATGACCTGGATCTGCAGAGTCGAAAGTCAACCAGTCTCTAAAACAGAAGCGGTAGGGAACCTCGAAGAGCAGCCTCATCTCCCCGAGCGAGGTGCGTCAATTCAATGCTGGGCTACTGAATATCACGCCTGCGCTGATGAACAGGTGGGGAAAAGAAACACAGCGTTGTACGGTGTATTTCAGGTTTAACATCCTGCCAAGGTAGTGTTGACTCAGTTGTTCGTGGTGATATACAGCGCATAAAATTGCTGCAAGTGCACGCCTTGGGCGACGTGGGTTGGTCTTGACAGGAATTAACAGCCATTTACGAGTGAAGAACTCTTATTATTATCTATCGTCCATGATTATGACTTCAGCAAACTAATCTTAATTATGAACCTCGATAACCAGCGCTGTGAGCAGCTCTTTGCGCTGGAAGCGCGCTACACAAGACGAATCCAGTTTATTTATTTATTTATTTATTTATTTACTCATGTATCTATTTATTCAGTTATATATTTAATGTCCTTTGTTTCTGAACTCCAATAAGCAAAACTGTAATAACGGAAGCTCAGATAGAAATATCACAATACAGACCAAAGGTACGAATGACTTCGCCTGCCTTGATGCATTTATTGTCGACCGATGTCGCAATATTGATACACAACCTAACATTATAAAAGGGGTATAATCTAATTAATCAAAACCCACATTTGCCTTCACCGCCTTGCAGGGCAACAATTATTATGTCCCTTTTATGAGGGTTGTGTAACGCATCGCTGTGTGCGTTAACTTGTGAGAGTTAACCTACCTAAACTACCCTACTATCTGTACGGGGATCGGGCCTTAACTAAAACAATCACAGTCGCACAAAACAGAACAAGTCTCACTGCCATTCAAAGACAACATTATTTAAACAAGAAACCAAATTCAATTCCATAATGCATTCATTTTGACTGTCTTTTAATAATCTATACTTAATACATTACAATCATCAAACATAGAATTAGCATGCACATATAACCAACAAAAGAAAGAAGTTTCAATAAGTTTTGTTCTTACCTCATCTTCGACACCTTTGTTCACTTCACTACCGGAAGGATATACCTTTACACTAAGCCTCACAAATAAAACTTACAAATTAGCATTAGAACACTGCAGGACTTCTGGCGTAGGATTAGTTTTTTAGACTCTCATTTTGGACTCTCTCTATCCCTCTAGAATTGTCCCAAGCAGGATTCTCCTTAGACTCTCTGTGAATGCCCTTTTTTTAGCAGGATTTTCAACTCCCTTAAACCCTAATCTACCCTGCTACATTGTCCAATCACATCTACCAGTGGTCACTGCCTTCTCCAGAAAAGGTAGTCCACCGAGACTACGTCACCGACCCGTCTCTCTGTTTAGCAGTCCGCACCTATCCCCTACATGACAGGCTCAAGGTTTTTGTTGTTGTATAAATTTTTATTCATCAGATTAACATAAGTTGTAAGGCTCAAGGTCACGCCCTGCCGGGCCCTAGGTACCGCCTCTGTATTGTTAATTGACCGATATCATCCGCTCCATCCTACAATAAATAGGTCAGGCAGCCTGGTTTTGACCATACAAACATTTCGCTATAGGTTACAATAAACATATCCGGCATGCACCCCTTGATCCTAGCCAAGTTTATAGCTTATGCCATCTACGCAAACATTCCTTCTTACAAACGCGAATGGACGTCGGAAAACGCTCATGATAGATCTAATCGTTTCGATTTGCAAAAATACAATAATAGAGTTTATTTCCTTTGATTTGAGTTTGCATTGTTGTTAGGAGAGGCAAATAACGTTGATAATTTTCGTTACAATATTGTTGTAGAATTTTCTGGATCTGCATGTTTCTCGATAGAAATTTCGATACATGTCGAAGCAAGAGGACATTCCGGAAAGAAAAAATATGTATGACGTTAAGACAGTAATGACGAAGTTAGAAGCGATGGTTAAATCACAAACGAGATTGATCCAGGTTATTCGGAGTATCAAGTATTCAGGGCTTGTAATTTAGTAAAAAAGAGGAAAATGGCCGGGGCACTAAGTGCTGGAAAGCGGTGCACCATGATCACCGAATACCAATTGTAGCGCTGCATTTTTAATGAGCAAAATACTCAGTCTGACAGTTAAAAAAAAACAATTTTTTTTTCAAACCATAAATTTATGCAATTTTTTTTTAAAAAGGGAAATTCGCGGGGGGTCATCAGTTAAGGCTATTTCAAAAAATACAAAGTTTGTTGTTGATAGTAAGTTGGAAAGTAAATTTGAGAGTGGAAAAGTGAGCGATTGTATGCATGTTGATGACGGACTGAATAAAAAGTGGAAAACATACGTCGACTTTGTGACTTGTATGCTGTTTGGACGGGCTACGTGGACAAACGAATCTGAGTTACACAACTACAGGAATTCAACATCGGGGCTGAATCAAATACTGATAGAAAAACACCAACATCAAACGGCTCAAACACTTCTTCTGCCAGGACTAAACATGTCTGGCATGGAGTTTTCCTGACCTCACTGTGTTTACAAATACGTAAACATTTATTTCTCTGCCAACACCAATGCATGTATTTCCGTGACCAACAGCCCAAAGGTTACAGTTGAATGACAATAATAGTGCAGGTCCGGCCGTGTTTCTCAAGGTGGTGGTCGAGAGACGGGACTCAAAATATATATAGTACAATTTTTTTAAACAATGGCATCACGATGGTTACATCACTCGATTTGCATAAGTTTGGTTTTACCTTAGTTTAGGTAAAGTCTAAGTACATATTAAACGTAAACCAATCACTCAACAAGTTTGAGAGAAAACAGGATTAAAAAACAAACAAAAATTATGACGTCACCAAGATGCATACTTTTTTGTCATCTAGTAGGTTAGGGGGGGGGGTCATCAGTAGGGTTAACTATTTCTAAATTAAATACAAAGTTTCAAAGATATTTGTCCATTAGTTTCACAGAAAAGTGCGCAAATATCCCCTGCGGATGCCGGACTGACGGACAAAGATTAAGCCAAAAACAATAGTTCGCGGAGCTTTAAAGCTCGGGAACTAACTATTACCCACAAACACTCCATAACAACTACAACAACAACAACAACAGCACCATGAACAGCAACAGCAACAACAAAAACAAAATGGCATTAGCGAGCTCAAACAAACGTCACAAGCAGAACAATAAACAGGAGTTATATCTATTGAAATTAGGGGTTTTTGTTCACCAACACAGCAAATATTGATTTTGAAAAAAAAAATGAAGCAAGTATGGACATTTTTTATATTTGAAAACCTTCGTTCCTGTAGCTGTGGGTGTGTTTATTTGTTTAGCAGTCGCTATGGCAACCATAAAACGTTGAATAAAACCTTTTGATTACAAACTTTGTTCGGCCTTTTGTTTCAAATAGTTGTTTCCTTATAAAACGTATTCGGATGAACCTTTTGACATAATGTTTACAAGGTTCATCAAACTTCGTGCCGGGATTGTGGTTGTCTGCGGTGTGTGTGTTTAATTGTACACACATACACCGTAACTCCACCCTCCACCCCTCCCTATCTCTCTTAGGTTTGAACTCTTCACACACACCCACGTACACAGAACATCAAAACGGGGTTTATTTTAGAATGTAGGAATCGGAAAGTGTTTTTTTTTTTGACGGTAAGAACGCAAATTTCTTCTAAAAAAGAAGTATCTAATGCAATATGGCTTGCTCAGTCTAAAAAGTTAACCTAGTTCGTCTGCTATAGGTCGGTTCTTCAAAATTTTTAAAAAGTGACGATTTTCTCCGTCCCGGGATACAGCACTCCCTTGTACTTAAAACACTCTTATTGCACTACAACTGAACTCCCGCACTAAAGAGCAGGCACTTAGAAAAAAGTGGGTGGCTGGAGGGGTGGCTAGCAGAAACCATTTCTCGCATAAAAAGCAAGGTCAGTCACCCATTTCAAGGCTTATGTGTACGCACCCCCACACACAAGCGGTTACATTACATTACATGATTATTGCTTTAGGTCCAGCGGACTCGAGCCAAATCACTTCACAAGCGGTGAGGCAAGGCTACAATGACAATTGTCACTATCCATCTTAGTAGCAGTATGATTGATTGCTCTGGTGTTAGGTGTTGATATAGGCCCCTTACTCTTCTATTCCATGGATGGATATCCCGTCTGCCCTATGGGCCAATGGTAAGTGTAGCCGTCAAACTACAACGTTCGTTCAATCTCAGTGTATCACTTGTCGCTGGTTTAGCCGTATCAACACCACCTTGCTTAAGGACTCGACGAGGCCTTCTCGCTCCCTCATTTAAGTGAGAGATGGAAAAAGCCTCGACTAGTCTCATGCACGCTGTATGTCCCGTCTTGTACATTCATGTTCTTCCATTATCATTCTTGCTAGTTCAGTGTTTTTTTTTTCTCCACTGTTGAAATAAACCCTGTGCATGCATGCGTGCGTGTGTGTTCATTTGTGTGTGTTAATCTTGTACCTGATGATAAAAGCTTTGATAAAAATTAGTACTATTGTGTTCAAATATACTTAGGCTTGGGTTACTTGTGATGATAGGCATACATCATCTAGTTGTTATTGTATACAGTTTACAGTATATTCTCTATAATTAGTAAGACATGCTTATCTAGTCATACACATGTTAGTACCAGCTTTTAGTACAACTACATGTGTGTGAGAGAGGAGGACAGAGGAATAAAGAGAAAGGGGGAGAAACAAATGAGAGAGAGGAGAGAGAGAGAGACAGAGAGAGAGATTGAGAGAGACAGAGAGAGAGAGAGAGAGAGAGAGAGAGAGAGAGAGAGAGAGAGAGAAAGAGAGAGACACAGAGAGAGAGAGAGAGAGAGAGAGAGAGAGAGAGAGAGAGAGAGAGAGAGAGAGAGAGATTCATTCATTCACTCATTGAAATAAAAGCAATTAATGAAATAAATTGCCAGGTAAAATACAGTTCAGTTAATCATCCATTTGCCCACATTTCATATTCAGGCGAAAACAAAAGTTTACTGTGTGTCCATTAGGCCATTATGAATGTTGTGGGTGTTTTGGTTGCGTGGCTGTGAGTTCATTTTCTTCATGCGCCTGTTGGTTTCAATGTTATATCTCAATCACAACACCATGCTTGCTATAATAATGCTCTGTCCACAATTCTGAATAAATCGTCAATGTGTGTGTGTGTGTGTGTAGGTTGGTGGGTGTGTGTTTGTGTGTGTGTGGGTGCGTGTGTGTGGGTGTGTTTGTGTGTGTGTACTTACATAAACGTACAAATGGGTTCATTTGCAAGGACCCCACTTTTTTTTCCCAGGACCCCACTTTTTTCTAAGTACACGGGAGTGCTATTTTAATGCATAGGAGTGAAGTTGTAGTGCATGAGAGTGTTTTAAGTACAAGGGGGTGCTCTATCCGGGACGCAGAAAATCCAGCCACTTTTCGGGCAAATTTGGAAGAAAAGTCGACCTATTTCGTCCCGGCAGGCTAGGTCTCCAAGTTTGTGTGTGTGCAATAAGAGTTGTTATTGGTTTGTAGTGGATGTTTGTATTTATTTTCCGTCTTGTTATTGTGGCCGTGCGGTGCTGTGTTTGTATTTGTGACTGATAACGAACGTTTGTTTGTCTTCGCCTTGTCTTTTGTTTACTTTTCCTTGTTTGTTTTCCATAAACGGCGCGTCTGTGTTTATCTATCCCGGCATTCCCCGCTGCTGCTGTCGCTGTTTCGCAGTTTTGCTATTGTTATTGTTGCTGTTGTTATTATTTCTATTTGTTGTGGTGTTGTCTTTGCTGCTGTTGTTATTATTTATATTTGTTGTGGTGTTGTCTTTGCTGCTGTTGTTATTATTTCTATTACTATTTTTGCTAGCACTTGCGGTTATTAATTAATACTGTTACTTCGCTGTCCCCCATTGTTCCCCCCACCCCCCCTTTTTTTTTCATGCATTGCTACATTCCTACAATTCCTAGTATTGTTATTATTAATTATTATTACTGAGGGCGAAAAGCTTGTTTCCAAAAAAAAAAGTTTCTTAAAGTGTGTCCCTACTTTTTTGGTCATTAGGGAGAGAGATGTTAATGGATCTCTCTCTTTTCTATGGGCCGGCTTGATGAGGGCTGGGCCCATCTTCGCCACCACCATTATCACCGTCATTGTAAATAATGGAAATCGGGCTCAACAAGAACAACAAGGCCAATCAATGAGCATCTAAGGTCGACAAAACGACAAACAATAACAACATAGTAATAATAATAAGTTTAGAAGGTCAGCTGTACAAGACAGCAAAAGAAAGACTGGCATGTTTACAACGCGAAGAAAGAGATAATAGTTCAAAACAAGGCCACGCTTAAGCCGGCGATAAATCGACTATCTCTTAAAGCTGCTGTGACACCAATTTGGAAAAAAAAAATATTTTTTTTTTGCAATAATGCCAGACACTTCATATATATATATATATATATATATATATATATATATATATATATATATATATATATATATATATATATATATATATATATATATATATATATATATATATATATATATATATATATACAAATCCAACAAATTTGAACAGAACGAAAGAAACACAAATAAATAAAATAAATAAATAAATAACAGAACTAGAAGGGGAAAAAAAGGATTAATGTTTACTAAACCTCTCAAACAGCCAATCGTCATTCATTCGACCAACAATGGTATAGAATGCTGATGTTTAGAAAGTAGTATAGTGTCTTCAATGAAGAAAGTAGATGAGCTTGCCATGTTCATTAGAACATGAAACGTGACGGCCCTAAAAATATGAACGGCTATTATTAAAAACAAAACAACAATACATGTTTGTATTAAGGCATTAGATACTAACAAATTGTTCAGACGCGCATTCACCCTCTCACACACACACACAAACCCTCACACACACACGCAAGTGGGTTTATTTAAGAATGTAGGAATCGGAAAGTGTTTTTTTTGACGGAAAGAACGCAACTTCTTCTAAAACTGTAAGAATCTGATACAAAATTGGCTCTTTCCGTCTAAAAAGTTGACCTAGTTCGTCTCCTATAGGCGACGAAATAGGTCGAACTTTCTTCAAAATTTCTCCGAAAACTGAACGTATTTTCTCCGTCCCGGATAGAGCACTCCCTTGTACTTAAAACACACTCATGCACTACAACTGCACTCCCATACACCAAAAGAGCACTCCCGCGCACTGAAAAAAAGTGGGTTCCTGAAAAAAAAGTGGGTTCCAAGCAAATAAACCCATTTGTTACTAAGAAAGACAAGGTCTGCTACCCATTTGTGCGTTTATTCAAGTGCACACACACACACACACGCACCCACACACACACACACACACACACACACACACACACACTGTGCTCGCTTCTACAAGCCAGGCAGTAAGTTAGAAGTCACGCGGTATTGCATGTTACACACACTCTAAAACCAACACAGCAAACACACATCTAACATTTTCAAACATCATGTGATGTAAACGCACAGAGATCGCTATCAGAAAACGGAAAGGGAACCGAACTTAATTTTTTAAAGTTTTGATTGACTGCATCCAATACCATTATTGATGGGAGGAAACCGGAGTACCTGGAGGAAACCCTCAGTGCCCTGAAAAAGTATGGTACCCAAACTAAAGACAGAGAAGTTGAGTAGCTGGCACGCGAAGTTCACAGCCGCCTGAATACGAATGCGAGAGATACCGAACCTTTACAGCGTGACTCTATGTTAGATACAGCAGTACAGTACGGATAGAAAGATGCTCTGACATCTAGATATGGGCTCCTGTGTCGGAGCTCGTTCTCCACGCCTCCACGTTTTGTTGAGCGAGATGGTCGCTACATTTACTGCTGTACGTTTGGATCGATGTACAAGTATGGTGTAGCAAGAAGTAGGAAGTGGTGTACAACTGCCGGTGAACTAACAATAAAACTACAATAAAGCTATCATCTCTCGCTTTAGCTCCTTTTACCCACACCACTGACACACCCACCCTCCCTCCCTCTACCTCTCCATGCACACGCTCTCAACACAGGACCTCAATACATTTCTCAGCAACACGCACACACAACTACACTTTCTCGCTCCTATCCATAAACCTATCAACAATTTTTCTCTAGCTCTCTGTTAACAATTAATTTTTAAGTACCTCTTATTATTATTATTATTATTATTATTATTATTATTATTATTATTATTATTATTATTATTATTAATTATTTAATCGTTCTTATATAGCGCTTTGTCAGCTCAAGAGCTGCTCAAGGCGCTGGTCGATACAGGATCTAACTCAAGCCGCCCGAGGCGCCAACTTGCAGCCTTTGGGCGCACCGTAATAACGCTCCAGACAACTGAGCACAATCCTGGGCAGCCAGGGATGGGGGAGAAGGACCTAGGTGCATGCTGGGTGCGTTCTTGTCACCGGCACTCACCCCTATAGGACATGAGCGTCAGGATCTTTAAAGTCCGTTATGATGGAATGTATGCGACACAGACTAGACCTCGGTTTATACTCTCATCCGAAGGAGTAGGAAACGGGAGTAAAGTGTCTTTCCCAAGGACACAACACAATGCCCCGGCTTGGGCTCGAACCCGGATCCGCAAGCCAAAGCTCTACCATTAGACCACCGTGCCTCCCTAACCCTCTCTCGTTTACACACACACACCCACACCCACACGCACGCACCCACACACCCGTCCCCTCTCAGCATCAATAATCTTTAAAATTCGCACACTTCTTAAATCAAAGTCCACAGATATTGTTAACACAATACTGGTCAAAACAAGCTAAGGCTCTAACTCAACTGCAATTGTTAATGCAAAAAATAAGTGATGAGAGAGAGAAAGAGAGAGAAGGGGGGGGGGGAGGGGAAAAGAGGGAGAGTGAGGGAGAGAGAGAAAGAGAGAGAGAGATGATTAAAATTCTGTGGATAGCGTTCACTGCAAACACTGCTGTTTTCAATTCATTTAAAGCATAGATTCGTACAATTCTATTAACTACTTATTATAATGATGCGACGGATCAATATTGGTCCAAAGATAAGAACGATCTGTGACCACCTATCAGTCGTTGACTATATGGATAACAATCAAAGACAACAAAGTATCAAAATAATGTATCCGTTCAGTCAAATATTGAAAGTTTCTATGATGATAATAATCAAGGACAACAAAACATAAACATAATTTATCCGTTTAAGACAAATATTTACAGTAAACCCACAGAACCAAGTTTTGAGGACTTTACAACAGATCAAAGACTATCAGTTCAAATAAAACACAAATGGATATTTGGGATTAACGCCAAATCTATCATAATCACTAAGATAATCCCGTTCAAAGAATTAATATTAGAACCACTTAACCCCGCTCACCCCCTCCCCTCTACACACACTCCACCCAGTCTCTCTCCCCCCCCCCTCTCTCTCTCTTCTTTCTCTCACCCACCCTTTTCTCCTTCGCTTACCACACCGAACAAAACAAAACAAAAACCAAAAAAGCAACCCAAATTATCCCTGATCAAAGAACAAACAGTTGAATGAAAATCCACCACAACCCTCTCACTCTTCGTCCTTCACCCTACTCCGACCCTCTCCCCTCACCCTCTCTACCACCTCTACCCTTCCACCCACAACCTCCACTTACCCCCCCACCCCCACCCCCTACACCCCACCCCACACCTCGCCGCCGTCCCAGCCATAACAATATCCTACTTGGGTGACAAAGGTACGTGCAGTTTGCAAGTTTGGGGAGCGGATGGGACAATAAAAACATGAAAAGAAACGAGCAACGCACGCACACATTCAGACACACACACACAAAGCTCTCCATACCAGCTTTACAAGCAGCACAACAGTCATCGTCATCCTAGCACAACAGTCATCGTCATCACGGCACAACCCCAGCCGTTATCAGTCCCTCACAATCAAAACACGGCGCTTGGCATCAAAGACACCCAGCCGGGCAACAGTCGAATTAAAGAATGTCAACAGCCCTCCTCTATGTGGAAAAAGAGCGATTTAGCTAATCATCGCTACCAAACACGCCTGCCTGTTGTTTCCTTCCAAACTGAAAACAGAATTACAAAGCATTTTGTTCAAAAACTCAAGGCAGTAATACAAAGTACTTCTCTTCCACCCTTCCCCCCCACCTCCCCCCACCCTCCCCTCCTCCCACCCCCTATCTCCACCCCGAAAACATAATTACAAAGCATTTTGTTAAATAAAAACAAATCGAGGCAGAAGCACAAAAATACTGATCTCTCCACCCTTCTTGGTTGTTGGGTTGTTTTTTTCAAAGCTGACACTGTTAAAATAAAGCCAGCAAGTACATCCACCCCAGGCCCTCCCTCGATCAACAACCCCTTCTCTTACTGAAAGCAGAATTATAAAGTATGTAATGCCGTCGACAAAATCAAAGCAGTATCTCCAAGCCCCTTGTATCACACCGATCAAAATTTAAAAGCAGAATTGTTGACAATCCTAGCTTTCCCGCTCACACTCAACATGCACAAACAAAACAATGGCAACATCAGTGCCATTTAGTTCAAAGCAAATCTACACAGTACAAAGTCCTTAACGCTTTCGTTAAACCTCAAAGCTAAAAGTATCTTTAAGCACCCACATCCCGTCCCACCCAAGAAAATCCCTCCCCCACACCCCCCCAAAAAAAAATCGTATTCCAAAGACACAACATCAGCCCCCTGAAATACTCCAGGCAAGATTAGGTCTATATTCATTCTGTGGCAGCTAATCAGGTGGCTAATGCCCACATTATAACCTTTGACCCTAATCTCCATTTACACCGTCCCTTCTTTAATCTTCACACACCCACCTCATCCCTCCATCATCATCGTCGTCGGCGACATTTACCATTCAAACCATTAAAACTATCGTCGTCGTCGTCATCAACATCATCATCATCATTATCGTCGGCGGCATTTACCATTCAAACTATCCACACATCATCATCATCATCATCATCATCATCATCATCTGACATCATCATCATCATCATCATCGTCGTCGTCGTCGACCTCTTCCTCTTGCTCGTCGTCGTCATCATCATCATAAACATCATCGTCGTCGTTGTCGTCAACCTCTCCGTCTTGCTCGTCATCATCATCATTATCAAATCATTATCAACATCATTTCTTTTGTAGTAATGCGGAGGGAGAGCACTGATAATGGGTGCTGGCCCAGTAGTAGATCTTGGTGCATAACGACTTACCATCATCACTTGAGTAAGATATTCTTGTCTTCAACCGACTAGCAGTCTAAGCCACAATCTTCGGCAAAAGGTGAGGGAGGAGGATGTGGTGGGATGGGAAAGGGATGGAGAGAGGGGAGATAGATGGGTAAGTGGGGTGAGGTGAGAATGGCACAACAATGTAACAGTCTAGGAAACACCCACAAATGTTCCAGGGCAAAGTATATGGCACTCAAAATATGTGGAACAAGCTTCAAGGCAAAATTATATATATAATTTTTTTTTTTACTGAAAAAAAAAAAGAACCACTAAATATAGACAAGTCTTAGCACTCGAATCCCCCAATTGCTTTCTTCAACAACTTTCTAAATGGCTTTGAACAAGGGCATGTTTTTAATATGTCTAGGAGGAGTCAGCGAGTTCTATTTCACCCGCTTTTTTCTCTAAAGGAACCAACTATTTCTCTTTCCACAACCCCTCTCTCTCTCTCTCTCTCTCTCTCTCTCTCTCTCTCTCTCTCTCTCTCTCTCTCTCTCTCCTCCCCCACCCACATCCTTTGTTCTGAGTGCTGCACCCGGGCTGGGGCACTTTCGCTAAGAAAAAGCGATTCCAATTTGGTTACACGATATTATCAATAGTCGATTTAGCCCCGATGCTTGAATCTTGAGAAGTGTAACTCAGATTCGTTTATCCACGCAGCCTGTTCACGCAGCAACAAGGCAGTAGTCGTCGTATAAAGTTTTACAACTTTATTTAGCAAACAACTGCATTCAAGATCGCTTTCCGAAAATCGCTCCAAAAATCACTGCTCGCACGCAGACAGTGCATTATTTATATAGCCTCTCAACAATTCAGAGAACCTTCGAACATTCCAGAATGACGCAACAATACCCAATTAAAATAAAACTCGTCACCGGAACTATGCACTGTCTTACGTCAAAAGACAACTCCTCAGTTTACAAACCCCAGATAGATCTGGAATTTACGATCGATAATAAACAAGTAATTCCAGAAAACTCTCAACAATACTACAACAATATCAATCGACGAAAATGATCAACACTATACAAAGCGTTCTCTAGCCACAGCGCGAAATCAAATCAAAGGTAAATACAAATACACGCTATCATGGGGTGTCGGATAGCGCAGTGGTTGGAGCACTCGCTACTGTGTCGCAAGTTAAGCACCGTCCAGTGCGGTTAGCACTTGGATGGGTGACCGCAAAACGTCAAGCGACAAATAACAACGCCCCCAGTTGACTCAACTGTGACTGAGTTCCAACTCTCTTAAGGGTGGGGAAGGTAAAGCAGCGAGGGAGAGAGATGGGATCACCCTCATTACGCTGGCCCAAGATAAGTGTGATCTCCAACATCACGCTCCCCTACGGCTACAAGGCTATGGGACTACCTTTACCTTTTTTTTACGCTGTCATTGCATGCTTTGCAAAACAAACTGTTGGAAACTATCGTGTGTGTCTCAATCGTAACAAAATCTCACAAGCATGGGGAATATGATAGATAAATGAAACGAGCTACATTTGAATAGAGAGATAATCTGACCATGTTGGTCCCTTATATAGCGAACGCCACGGATGGGGATATTATTGTCCACAAAGTTGAAGGCGGATCTAAAGTCGACATTGAAGTCATCCTGCAAACGTTGGACGTTTTACTTGAAGCCAAGGAAAACTACAGCTAAGTTGATAAGTCGACCTTCATTTGGGGGTTTTGAGGAGATAGGGGTGGAGGTCGAAAATAAGGGAGAGGGGGGAGGAGAGAAAGAGAGGGATTTGTCTTGCTCTGAACTGAGTTGATTTCGTTAAAATGCAGCCAACGTCACCGCAGACTTCTGAAAGATAAAATGCTACAACCAAATGACTCCAAACTTGACCAACGAAGTCTTTTTAAAGTAGTGTTAATGACTGCACTAGTGACCGCTACTTTGATAGTGACAGTCAAAGATGAAATGCAACATGCATTTCAAACGACTCCAAGGACTACAAACTTGGACAAAGACGTCGTCGCTACATTATATAGTCTTACTCCGACTCGCTTCAAAACAACACTACCTAAATCCCAGAACCACAATAGTGACTGATACTTTGATAGTCACAGTGAAAGATCAAATGCTACAACCAAACTACTCCAAATACTATAAACTTGACGAAGACGTCTTTACAAGGCAGTTGTCATGAACTGGCTAGTCTTAACTCTGCTTGTTGACTATTTAGCCATGTGTAGTCTTTGTAACAGTAGAGAAGTTAGACTATTACACAGCAGCAATTAAATTACACAGCAGACCACACACCGCTAGCCCGACCCACGCTAGCGCAGTGAGTCAGCACTTGAGCTTTGAATCGGACCGTTTTAACCAATCAGAGCAGGCTCAGTGGGTAGAGCAGTTTTGACTGTGTCAGAGCCTAACACAGTTTGAATCAGTCGTGTGTGAGACGAGGTAGAGGCAACATCTCCACAGCTAGAGAAATCTCTACACTCATAGACCAGGAAGCAGGACTTAGGAATCTTAGAATTCTCTCAAGTCATCACGGGCCTGAACTTGTCAAACAGGTAAATGAACACCCTTCTGTTTCATCGTGATATATTTATATTATTGTTGAAATTATGTTTGTGGAATTTGCTATGCATAAATGTGAATTATTAATCCGAATTTGCCGTACCACGTGGAAGAGCCGACCACGAGGCGAAACACGACCGGTTGCGCCGCCATGTTGTATCCCGTACGGAACCACTGTTGTTTAACTTATATGTATGTTTGCAGACCAGTGGCTGTACCACTGAATGTTTATATTATTATTAATTCTGTATGTGTATAGTTAGACACGATTGATATTTATGTATGTATAGGAATTTAGAGTGAGATTCCAGTGGAACCCGGAAGTAGCAGAATGTTCGTCGCTTATGTATAGAGATGTGGAGCTATCACTGAGGGCTACTTGGCTTTCAGTGAGACGCTCTGCACAAACCGATTATTCAGGGTTGTGCAGAATTTCGTCTCTTATATTACAGACGAGCAGGCGAGCTATCCCGAGCTATCCCGAGCTATCCTGTGCACCCCACTCCACAGAAACGACTAGTTGGTTGAGGATCCTCTACCGCACAAGACGGAAAGAGCTGCCTTGAAAGACACCCTGTCAGACCCCACAGCGTGGCAAGGGAACCCAACTACACAACTACAAAGGTGTACCAGAAGCTACCTCACAGAAGGACTTCGACCGCACCATAAGAAAGTTAAGTGTACACCCAGAAGTGCACTTAAACTGATCATAACAGGACCACAGTAGTCCAACTCTTCAGAAACTGTAAAACGGACCACAGTAGTCCAAATCCACATGAAATATTATAGCAAGTGCCCAAGGAAGAAAAAACAGCTGCCTAGACTATCAGCGATCGAACTATTAGCAGTGACTGAGACTTTTTAAGTTAGATTAGTGTCATGAATTGGCTAGTTTTAACTCTGCTTGTTGACTATTTAGCCATGTGTAGTCTTTGTAACAGTAGAGAAGTTAGACTATTACACAGCAGCAAGTAAATTACACAGCAGACCACACACAGCGAGCCACCCACATCACAGTGAGTCAGCACTTGAGCTTTGAATCGGACCGTTTTAACCAATCAGAAGCAGGCTCAGTGGGTAGAGCAGTTTGACTGTGTCAGATCTTAGCACAGTTTGAATCAGTCGTGTGTGAGACGAGGTAGAGTCAACATCTCCACAGCTAGAGAAATCTCTACACTCATAGACCAGGAAGCAGGACTTTGAAATCTTAGAATTCTCTCAAGTCATCACGGGCCTGAACTTGTCAAACAGGTAAATGAACACCCTTCTGTTTCATCGTGATATATTTATATTATAGTTGAAATTATGTTTGTGGAATTTGCTATGCATAAATGTGAATTGTTAATCCGAATTTGCGGGACCACGTGGAAGAGCCTACCACGAGGTGAAACACGACCGGTTGCGCCGCCATGTTGTATCCCGTACGGAATCACTGTTGTTTAACTTATATGTATGTTTGCAGACCAGTGGCTGTACCACTGAATGTTTATATTATTATTAATTCTGGATGTGTATAGTTAGCCACGATTGATATTTATGTATGTATAGGAATTTAGAGTGAGATTCCAGTGGAACCCGGAAGTAGCAGAATGTTCGTCGCTTATGTATAGAGATGTGGAGCTATCACTGAGGGCTACTTGGCTTTCAGTGAGACGCTCTGCACAAACCGATTATTCAGGGTTGTGCAGAATTTCGTCTCTTATATTACAGACGAGCAGGCGAGCTATCCCGAGCTATCCCGAGCTATCCTGTGCGCACCACTCCACAGAAACGACTAGATGGTTGAGGATCCTCTACCGCACAAGACGGAAAGAGCTGCCCGGAAAACTCCCTGTCAGACCCCACAGCGTGGCAAGAGAACCCAACTACACAACGACACAGGTGGACCAGAAGCTACCTCACAGAAGGACTTCGAACCCCCACTCATGAGTTAAGTGCATAACACGAAGGTGCACTTAAACTGATCATAACAGGACCACAGTAGTCCAACTCTTCAGAAACTGTAAAACGGACCACAGTAGTCCAAATCTACATGAAATATTATAGCAAGTGCCCGAGGAAGAAAAACAGCTGCCTAGACTATCAGCGATCGAACTATTAGCAGTGACTGAGACTTTTTAAGTTAGATTAGTACTTAGAGAATCTTGTATAGAGTAGAAGAAATAAATGTGTGATTTTAACTGTTATCAAGTGGCTGGTCTACATATGATTCATAGCCGTGTGAAAGCTAGTGTGACAGTAATCTCTTACCATTTTTCTATCTATTTCTGTACCCCAACCTTAACACAGAACGAGCTAAACAAATAAATTTATTAAAGTAATTCATAGGGTGACTTACTAGCAGTTCCCACCGAATAAACGTGAGGGTCCATAATTCCATTGTGCAGAGCCCATAAACCCCACGTGACAATTAGTACTTAGAGAATCTTGTATAGAGTAGAAGAAATAAATGTGTGATTTTAACTGTTATCAAGGGGCTGGACTACATATGATTCATAGCCGTGTGAAAGCTAGTGTGACAGTATCTTTTACCATTTTTCTATCTATTTCTGTACCCCAACCTTAACACAGAACGAGCTAAACAAATAAATTTATTAAAGTAATTCATAGGGTGACTTACTAGCAGTTCCCACCGAATAAACGTGAGGGTCCATAATTCCATTGTGCAGAGCCCATAAACCCCACGTGACACTTTAATTGGCGAGCCTAGCCAGGATCTGTGGATAATAGGAATTGGGTATAACCGGACCTAAGTACAATAAAATTAGATAACAGTAGAGGTAGAATAACTTAGAATAGTGTAAGGGTATAACACTGATCAGTTGTGGTGCACTATTCTTTAGTTAAAAACTTTTTTGCTTCAATTATTTTTGTGCCTGTATGTTGCATTGTTCTTTTGCAGGTTTTGCTTAAGTAACTGTTGTATGCCATTTGACTCTTGTTTTATTCTATTATTGATTACGAATTTGATTGTCTTTGCATTGTTGTTATTGAATTGCAATATTGCTAGTGTTTTGGTATTCCACGTGATTCAGAGGTTGTTCATAGACACGTTTGGCAATGTCGGACCCAGTGGCCTTGAGATTGCGCTTCAAGGAATTAGGGGAAGCTTTACACTTAGCAGGGGGAGACCTAATTGAGTATATCAATGCAGAGGTAGAGAAACAGGAGGCTAAGGCAGAGAGAGCAGCAGAGAGAGGCGAAGAAACTCGAAGCGGCAGAGAGAGCCGCAGAGAGAGAACAGAAAAAAGCAGAACTAGAAGCAGAGCAGAAGAAACTAGCATTAGAAGCAGAGCAAAAGAAAGCAGAGTTAGAAGCAGCAAGAGAACAGAAAAAAGCAGAATTAGAAGCAGAGCAAAAGAAAGCAGAGTTAGAAGCCGCAAGAGAACAGAAGAAATTAGAATTAGAAGAAGAACAGAAGAAGGCAGCATTAGCAGCAGAGAGAGAAGCAGAAGTTAGGAAATGGGAGTATGAGAGGGCTGAAAAGGAAAAAGACAGACAGCATGAGTTAGAATTGAAAAGATTGGAATCAGGAGCTTCAAGTTCTTCCTCAACCCCTCCCCACTCAGATCAGCTAGAGGTAGCACCCAACCCCGTACAAGGAATGTCATTTCCACTGGGAACATTCAATGAGAGAGAAGAAGGTCTAGATCTCTATCTGACTAGGTTTGAGCGCCTAGCATCAGAGTACAAACTAGATCCTACTCATTGGTCTTTTAAGCTTAGTCAAGGGCTTAGAGGAAAGGCTTATGACATCTACAGTAAGCTACCGACTGACAGAGTGACTGACTATCACAAAGTAAAAGAGGCACTCCTAACGGGATTCGAACTGACAGGAGAATGCTATCGGCAAAAATTCCGCACCAACCGGAGAGTGAAAGGAGAGAGCTATGCGCAGTTCGCGGATCGGTTGTCCACAATGCTGGATAAGTGGATTAGCCAGTCAGCCACGGCTAAGACGTATGATGGACTGACAGAACTGTTAGTATGGGAACAGCTACGGGAAACCATGACCCCCGAGCTGAGGACATTCTCAGTAGAGCAGGGCGCGGAAAGACTGGAAGATCTGGTCAAGGTCGCAGATAGGTACGTGGCCGCACACGGAGAAGCCAAGAGCTTCAGGCGAGACCTAAAGCCTAACGGGAAAGAGGCACAGAAACGAAGCCCTAACCGGGAAGAGCGCACCGCGAATAAGCCGAATAACCCCAGACCTGGGCAAAATAAAGGACCCAACGCGGAATTCGGGAAAAGGTCCCGCAGAACAGAGACGGTATTGTTCGTTCTGCAATAGAAACAATCACTCCACCGCAGAATGTTTCAAGTTGGCCGCACAACGTAGGGAAGAGCGCGAAAGCCGGCCAGCGCACAGAGTTCTAACTCAAAGTAGCGGTAACAAGCCACACAGGATCGGAGATCACCCATCGGTGACAGACACAGTCAAGGTCAACGGAAAAGAAGCGAACTGTCTGTATGACACAGGTCTATCATACGACGCGATAGTTAGCGAATCTCTTGTATCGCGCGCGGACTTGACGGACAAGACAGTCGAACTACAAGGAGCAGACTTGACGAAACCGACGACTACTTGCCCAATAGCTTGGATCGAAGTAGAGAGTAGGTACGTCACAGGACGAATCCAAGCAGCTGTTTTACAGAAACCCCTGTATGATCTAGTGCTAGGTTGTAGGTATGTGTTCTTAGGCACGCCCCCTAAAACTGTAGAGATAGCTGCAGTGCAAACCAGGGCCCAGCTAAAACCCAACCACCCCAGCCCGAGTTCGCTCCGAATCCAGGACTCGAAGAGATCAAAACAGCACAGAAAGAAGACACCTCGATAGCGAAGTGCTTCCAGAAGCTACCCAAGGCGCACACACCCCCGCACAAGGGAGACTTCTACATGGAAGAGGGAGTTCTACATCGACAAGGAGATGGAGATCACACCCAACTAGTACTACCAGCCACCCTTCGAGCCCAAGTACTAGAATTAGGCCACAGCATGCCACTCAGCGGACACATGGGAATTGGAGCCACAGTGCAGAGAATCAGCGCACACTACTATTGGCCAGGAATCACGGAGGATGTCAAGCGCTACGTGAAATCTTGCCACCAATGTCAACGATATTCCCCGCGACATCACACCGTACCAGTTACCTTAGGACCATCGGTAGTAGTCGGCGTACCATTCCAGCAAGTCTCAGTAGACATAGTGGGACCACTGCCCATGACCAAGAAGCGGAACAGATTTCTACTCACACTCGTCGACGCATGTACGATGTGGTGCGAAGCAGTCCCGTTGCCAGCGATCGACACCAAGAAGATTGCAGATGCACTCATCGCCATCTTTACCAGAGTCGGATTCCCGGACAGCATTAGAACGGACAACGGATCTCAGTTCACCGGCCGCCTGATGCAAGACGTGTTCGAGTTGATACAAGTTCATCACATTCGCACACCACCATACCACCCAGCCAGCAACGGACAAGTAGAAAGACTGAATGGAACCCTTCTCACCATACTCAGGAAAGTCGCCGACGACAACCCACAAGCGTGGGACACCTACGTGAATGCGGCACTGTTCGCATATAGAGAAACGCCCCATGCAGCCACAGGCTACACCCCGTCAACATTGCTATTCGGCAGACCTCTAGCAGGACCGCTAGAAGCCCTACGCAGAAGTTGGACGGAGGCCAAGATAGACGACACACCAAGAGGTGCCACCAAGTACGTCGCAGACCTGCAGGAAACCCTCAAAGCAACGTGGAAGAAAGCTGGTGAAGCACTGAAGAAGGCAAGAGCCCGTCAGGCGAAGTACTACAACCGCCACGCGAAGGACAGAGAACTGCAAGTCGGCGATCAAGTGCTACTCTTACTTCCAAGTGGAACCAACAAGCTGGACATCGCTTGGAGAGGACCGTACCGGGTGACTGCCAAGAAATCCAAGACAGTCTACCAAGTAGAGGTGAACGGGAGAGCCCGATACCACCACATCAATCGCCTCAAGAAATACACGGACCGACCAGCGACCCCCGGCACACACACATGGATGGCCATCGCCATCGCGGAAGAAGCTCATCCACAACTACAACAGCACCGCCGTACCACTGACAAATGGAACCCGGAAAATCGCCCCGGACAAAGTTGTATGGACAGCCGAATGCGAGACAGCATTCCAAACACTCAAGGACAGAATGACATCGGCGCCAGTACTCCACCTACCCGATTTGACTCAGCCATTCGTTCTTCGCACCGACGCAAGCGACTTAGGCCTCGGAGCAGTACTGCTACAGCGCGACCCCAAGAATGCAGAGACGCTATTCCCTGTCGCCTACGCCAGCAGAAAATTGAGACCCGCCGAGACCCACTACGCCACGTCGGAGAAGGAATGCCTTGGACTAGTCTGGGCCATACAGAAATTCCAACTCTACCTGTATGGGACCCACTTCACAGTTCAGGTGGACCATCAACCACTATCGTTCCTGGCAGCCTCCAAGTCTTTGAACTCTCGCCTGATGCGATGGGCACTCACCCTTCAGGCATACTCATTCCACATCGAGTACATCCCCGGCAAAGAGAACCACGGAGCCGACTACCTCAGTCGCCATCTCGTGGAGGACACAGCAGCTGTCGCCCACCCAACACAACTAAGGGCCACAGCACCAGAATTCGTCCCCGCCCAGTAATACCCTGTCACTAGTGTCCATAGCTACCTGGCACAGCATTGCAGCTCAGGTAGAGCAACTTAATTAGTTTGTAAATAGGACCCTAGGATAGTGCAGTGTTAAACTAGGCTCTGTAGTAGAAAAAGGTCGAATCCAGTAGTCATCGCCTTTTTTCAGTTGAGGGAGCCTGTCATGAACTGGCTAGTCTTAACTCTGCTTGTTGACTATTTAGCCATGTGTAGTCTTTGTAACAGTAGAGAAGTTAGACTATTACACAGCAGCAATTAAATTACACAGCAGACCACACACCGCGAGCCCGACCCACGCTAGCGCAGTGAGTCAGCACTTGAGCTTTGAATCGGACCGTTTTAACCAATCAGAGCAGGCTCAGTGGGTAGAGCAGTTTTGACTGTGTCAGAGCCTAACACAGTTTGAATCAGTCGTGTGTGAGACGAGGTAGAGGCAACATCTCCACAGCTAGAGAAATCTCTACACTCATAGACCAGGAAGCAGGACTTAGGAATCTTAGAATTCTCTCAAGTCATCACAGGCCTGAACTTGTCAAACAGGTAAATGAACACCCTTCTGTTTCATCGTGATATATTTATATTATTGTTGAAATTATGTTTGTGGAATTTGCTATGCATAAATGTGAATTATTAATCCGAATTTGCCGTACCACGTGGAAGAGCCGACCACGAGGCGAAACACGACCGGTTGCGCCGCCATGTTGTATCCCGTACGGAACCACTGTTGTTTAACTTATATGTATGTTTGCAGACCAGTGGCTGTACCACTGAATGTTTATATTATTATTAATTCTGTATGTGTATAGTTAGACACGATTGATATTTATGTATGTATAGGAATTTAGAGTGAGATTCCAGTGGAACCCGGAAGTAGCAGAATGTTCGTCGCTTATGTATAGAGATGTGGAGCTATCACTGAGGGCTACTTGGCTTTCAGTGAGACGCTCTGCACAAACCGATTATTCAGGGTTGTGCAGAATTTCGTCTCTTATATTACAGACGAGCAGGCGAGCTATCCCGAGCTATCCCGAGCTATCCTGTGCACCCCACTCCACAGAAACGACTAGTTGGTTGAGGATCCTCTACCGCACAAGACGGAAAGAGCTGCCTTGAAAGACACCCTGTCAGACCCCACAGCGTGGCAAGGGAACCCAACTACACAACGACACAGGTGTACCAGAAGCTACCTCACAGAAGGACTTCGACCGCACCATAAGAAAGTTAAGTGTACACCCAGAAGTGCACTTAAACTGATCATAACAGGACCACAGTAGTCCAACTCTTCAGAAACTGTAAAACGGACCACAGTAGTCCAAATCCACATGAAATATTATAGCAAGTGCCCAAGGAAGAAAAAACAGCTGCCTAGACTATCAGCGATCGAACTATTAGCAGTGACTGAGACTTTTTAAGTTAGATTAGTACTTAGAGAATCTTGTATAGAGTAGAAGAAATAAATGTGTGATTTTAACTGTTATCAAGGGGCTGGACTACATATGATTCATAGCCGTGTGAAAGCTAGTGTGACAGTATCTTTTACCATTTTTCTATCTATTTCTGTACCCCAACCTTAACACAGAACGAGCTAAACAAATAAATTTATTAAAGTAATTCATAGGGTGACTTACTAGCAGTTCCCACCGAATAAACGTGAGGGTCCATAATTCCATTGTGCAGAGCCCATAAACCCCACGTGACAGCAGTCTTCTTACTAACTGCAACAGAGATTGCTAGTTTCATAATAATAACAATGAAAGATCAAATGCTTCAACCAAACGACTCCAAACTTAATAAAGACGTAGTCTTTTTCACTGCAATGGTGATGTTGACAGTGAAAGATACAATACTACAACTAAACTACTCCAAGAACTACACATTTGTGTTTGTATGTGTTTGTATGTAGATTATAGTCACACGACACTTTCGCATATAGGTGACTACTGGACCGATTTATACTGACACCAGCGGGCCAGTTGTTGGTAAAGGGCAAAATAATATGATCACACGTTGACCAATCCGGGATTCGAACCAGCGACCTTTCGGTTACTAGCAAGACGCTCTTACCAACTGAGCTACTCGGCCCCTCTACACATTTGACCCAAAACATCACTACAAATAGCCTCATTGGTTTCCAAAGCGAAGGCCCACCACGCCTAGCGCCTGAGCATGCAGTGATAGCGATAGTCACAGTGAAAAGACGAAGACAGTGGCAAAACAAATCGATAGCCGCTTGCTCGGGCCACCAGCCACTACTACTACTACCAGGCTTACTCAGCTAGCCTTGAACCCTCATCCGCCCCATGCTATTACTCAACAGTCACTGTCCGGGCAAGTATCAGAGCACATACATCAATAAACAGCGCATTCTACTATTGCTGTTGAGTAGGCCTGCGTGTGAGACTAGCGGTACTGCCAGATCACAACCACAACAATACTACTCGGTTAACGTTGAATCTTCCGCTCCATGTTATTGCTCCACGGTCGTTGTCAGACAAAAGTACCAGAGCATACAACTCGCTTTGTGCTAGTGCTGTTGAGTAGGCCTGCGTGCGAGACTAGAGGCATTGCCAGGCCAAAGCCACAACAACTCCTCACGCAACTACTTATTTGGCCTTGAACAATCCATCCCACACGATTATCGAACAGTCATTGACAGTCAGACCTAAGTCACTGTTGGAAAGTAGACATGGCAGTGCTGTCACGACAGACCTAAGTCACCACTGGAAAGTAGACATATCATTACTGTCACGACAGACCTGTCACCACTGGAAAGAAGACATATCAGTACTGTCACGACAGACCTAAGTCACCACTGGAAAGTAGACATACCAGTATTGCCACGACAGACCTAAGTCATCACTGGAAAGTAGACATATCAGTACTGTCACGACAGACCTAAGTCATCACTGGAAAGTAGACATACCAGTACTGCCACGACAGACCTAAGTCATCACTGGAAAGTAGACATATCAGTAGTACTGTCACGACAGACCTATGTCATCACTGGAAAGCAGACATATCAGTACTGTCACGACAGACCTAAGTCACCACTGGAAAGTAGACATATCAGTACTGTCACGACAGACCTAAGCCACTGTTGGAAAGTAGATATATCAGTACTGTCACGACAGACCTAAGTCACCACAGGAAAGTACACATATCAGTACTGTCACGACAGACCTAAGTCACCACTGGAAAGTACACATACCAGTACTGCCACGACAGACCTAAGTCACCACTGGAAAGTAGACATACCAGTACTGTCACGACAGACCTAAGTCGCCACTGGAAAGTAGACATACCAGTACTGTCACGACAGACCTAAGTCACCACTGGAAAGTAGACATACCACCACCGTAGCTCAGCGGCAGAGCGTTTATCTGGCACGCCGATGACCCGTACCAGGGTCGAATCCCTTGTTGAGCAAGTTTAAAGTGGCCCCTTTTTCACTACCTTAGCCAAATGACTGCACTGATGGTTCAGTGTTGATTAAGGTCCTTGCCCTCCCCCCCTCCCCCCTCATAGTATTATTATAGTACTGTGCGGAGAGAAAAGTGAACACAACACAATGCCAAGCTCCGCGGAAAAATTATGTTAATAATATTTGATCAGCCTCCCAGGAGACCAAATCTTGAAGGTTGTCAATAAGCAGTATGCACACGGTACACACACAATAAGGTCAACACTCCGTGTCACCTTTTCAAATTTGATCAGTCTTGGAATACCAAAAAGATTTTTTTTTTACATTTAAAACAAAATAGTAATATCATCATTAGTGAAAAGGACCAACAGACAGTGAAAATGTCAGCCAGCATGGGATATTATTTCCAACCTTAACCGCATTGGTTGGGTGGGTGGGTTGGTGGGTGGGGGGTTCAGAAGTGGGAAAACTTCAGTACAAACAGCTTTGAAATGTCATCAAGCTCTGCATGAAACCAACAGTACTGATGATGCCAGACTGTGGCAGTTTGGGAGGAATAATATGAATATTAATGCCTTATGTCAGCAGGACTGGATGGTTGCAAAAAGTTGGGAAACCCCAACACCAGATCCCACAGTGAGAAAGTTTTTTGTTTGGTTTGGTTTTGAGCTAAGAATATACATAATTATGTGTGAGCAGAGCCAAAAAAAGGAGGGAGAGAGGGATAAAGAGAGCATAAGTAAGAGTGTGAAGCATTGGGGAGGAGGGGGGGGGGGTGGAACGCTTAAGCTTGTAGTGAGAATTTAGGAAGTGTGTGAAATTAAAATGAGGGCATTGTGAAAGGGGTTGACGAGAGAGAGAGAGAGAGAGAGAGAGAGAGAGAGAGAGAGAGAGAGAGAGAGAGAGAGAGAGAGAGAGAGAGAGAGAGAGAGAGAGAGAGAGAGAGAGAGAGACAGACAGACAGACAGACAGACAGAGCGTGCACGTGCGAGAGACAGAACAGACGGGGTGAACTAGAACATGTTATGAGATTACAGGCGCGCCATTACAATCTGCCCCGCGCAAACAAAACACGCGCTCCACGTTGGCGCAAACAGTCCTGGTTTTGCTCACAGAAGCAAAATCAATTTTTTTGGGGGGTGGGGGTGGGGGAGAGCACGCTCGCTGGGCGGGAGGAGTGTGTGCAGTGCAGTGGGTGGGTGGGAGAGAGAGAGAGAGAAAGAGAGAGAGAGAGAGAGAGAGAGAGAAATAACAGTAGAGAGAAAAAGTCCCTCCCCCATCTTCCCCTCCCCCCCCCCAAACAAATTTTAAAAAATAAAAGCAATCTTACCATCACCCAACGAAACTACAAGTCATGCAAGCTAAAGAATAAGTTGAGTGTCAACGAAAAGAAATTGCGCTGGTGTTAAGTATGACGGAGAGGCCGCCTTGGACTCGACGACGAAAAAAGATGGTAGTGTGTGTCATCGATAGGAGGAGACAGAAGAAGGAAGAAGAGAAGGAGGAGAGAGAGGTAGGAGCGAAAAGGGTGGAGCGTGGAAAAAGAAAAACAATCCAGTAGAAAGTTTGGAGCAAAGTCACTCCCCCGAAGAGACAGTGGAGCAACCTCAGCGGAAGGTTCAATCACGACGAGACGAGAGGCCTTGTTTACACAAACTGAAAACTCATGACGAAACACATACAGCAACACAACCCACTTAGCCAAATAGTTCACATCACATGTCGCATATCACTGCAAATGGAAAAGGTGGAAACGAGGGAGGGGAGGGGGAGAGGGGGAAAGAAGGAGGTTGAGGGAATGGGACAGGATAGAAATGAAAAGCTGGCAAAGAAAAACGCAGAGAGGGAAGTCATAACAACAATTTGAAGCGAAGGACTGACCAAAGACCCCACAGCAAAATGTTTCAACTATTGGAAATGTAAAAGATCGAGATCCTTGTGGTTCAACTATCAACTATCTCGGAGATCCTTGTGGTTGAACTATCAACTATCTCGGCCGACAGTCTGGAACAGTGGCATGTTTAGTCCAAGTCTTAACTTAAAGGGTCCCATTGGTTTACTTTTGGCGAAATTTAGTTTACCCTAAAAACTGGCATTGTTAGTTCACCCTAAAATTTGGCATTGTTAGTTCACCCTAAAACTTGGCATTGTTGGTACATAAAACTTGGCATTGTTAGTTCACCCTAAAACTTGGCATTGTTGGTACATAAAACTTGGCATTGTTAGTTCACCCTAAAACTTGGCATTGTTAGTACATAAAAAATGGCATTGTTAGTTCACCCTAAAACTTGGCATTGTTGGTACATAAAACTTGGCATTGTTAGTACATAAAACATTGTTACCGCCGTCTACAGTTGGAATGTTGTATTTGTATTGAGACAGAAAGTGGTGTCCCATGTTTTAACGCTACACCCCAATAGACTCTACCATCTACTATATCATATCGTTAGAGTTACACCCCAATAGACTCTACCATCTACTATATCATATCGTTAGAGCTACGCCCCAATACACTCTACGATCTACTATATTATATCGTTAGAGCTACACTCCTTTAGACTCTACGATCTACTAAATCGTTTTGTTAGACCTACACTCCAATAGACTCTACTTAGACCTTAGTCATATGTAACAGCAATCGCTCAAGCTGTTTCGTTTATCAAATCACTAGTGCAGCATCCACTACAACGTGTCTTGGTTGTTGTAGAGGTGATCCCGCTCGTGTATTATCTTTGCTATGAGTATGTCTTTTCCACCACCACCCGCCCCCTCTACACTCCCCTTTTCTCCTCTACAAGTCCCCATGAGTTGAGAGTCTTAATTAAATCTTGAATCTGCAATAGTCAAATCAGAAACTCCAAACTTCGTTCGACCGGCAATTTGTATGCTTCGCCTAAAATTATGCTATTTAAAAAAAGGGCCAAACAGTTATTTCATTTGCTAGGAAATAACGTACTAATCAAATAACTTAAATATAAAACGGACTAAATTTGGATTTTAAAAAAAAATGTTGTTAGGGAGTATCGCCACACCTTGCCACGCTATGGTCAAGTGTCAGTTAAAATGAAAACCTGGTTTATCTCTGTACACTACTAACGTAGTATGCGTTTGGTTGTGTGTACTATTGGCAATATCAATAACGAAAACACAAAATAATTATGAAAGCCAAACAGCCTGGCATTTGGCAAATAAATAGGAACATGAGATAGCAAAAACTAAGATCAACACTGACTGGGAGGGCTGACGCTGTAAATAAACAAAGCAGAAAATCAAAAGCAAACAAGGACTGAAGTTTGCCAGCTAAAATTGGCGAAATAATGAATGCAAACAAGGTCGCATACAAAACAAAGCAATAAACGGCATGACAACCTCTGCGGGGCGACAACTGGAAGGGAGAAAGAGGGAGGGAGAGAGAGAAAGTGAGAGAGAGAAATTGATAGAGAGAAAGTGAGAGAGAGAAATTGATAGAGAGAAAGTGAAAGAGAGAAATTGATAGAGAGAAAGTGAGAGAGAGAAAGAAGAGAGGGATGGAGGGAGGGAGAGAGAGAAAGTGAGAGACAGAGAGAAGAGAGAAAGTGAGTGAGAGAGAGAGTGTGAGAGAGAGAGAGAGAGAGAGAGAGAGAGAGAGAGAGAGAGAGAGAGAGAGAGTCGTCACCTAAGTGGATGGGTAATTTTAAGGGAGATCTTCCCACCCAGGCAGCTGAATTTCGGGTCGCTTCTCGAACCAAACCCTATAGTAGCCGCATTATAGCGCCACCTAGGACAAGGAAGACCATCCTCTTGGTGTTAAACCTAAACCTAAACTTCCCCTTTTTGCTAGATACGCGTTGTGCATGCTGTGCGTTGATGCGTGAACGCGCGCAATGTGTTATGCCATTGATGGAGTGTTCAGTCACGCATTCCCACAACAACAATATTAACCCTCCAAACCACCACCACTAACAACAACATATGACTTCACAGCCACTTTTGGATTCCAACCCGCAACCTCTACAACACGGGTCTGGCGCTCTAGCCACTGAGCTGATCTGCCCCTCGCCTTTGGCTCGCTCGTTGTGTTAATTATCAAGGGTGAATAAATGTCAAGAGGGGGTGGAGGTAGGGAGTGGGGTGAGAACTCTTTGCAATAATTCCCAACACAATAACTCGCTTCGTTCCTCGACAGCACCAAGCGTCGATACTTGCTTACTGTCTGACTTCGCTGTACATTCGCCTTCTCTGCGCTTTCACTAGGTTGGTTGGTGTGTTTTTTTTTAAACTTTATTTTCCCCAGACTTATCTGAAAATATTTTGAACTAGTCGGGAATCAGAACGAGCAAAACTGTCTATCGGTCGATGTGTCGGTCTGTCTGTTGGAAGCCATAACTCGCCAACCACAGCATGGATTGTGACCAAACTTCATACAAACATTGCCTAGGTTAGTGGGCTGCCGCCCGTCCCCTCCAATTTGCTCGACCGCAAAGGTCACTGGGGGTCATTTGGTTGCTAAACAGGTTTCGCTCAATATATCAAAAACCGCTGATGCGCTGTTAAAAAAAAAAGGTTTTTGGGTATACAGGTACTTCAAATCATTCAGTCCGGTTGTCAGTCAGTGGGTCGATCCGTCGCTCTGAATTTCAATTAATTTTTTTTTTCGAAACTGACCAATAGCCGGCCTCAACAATAAATGAACCGAAATTCCTCATTTTTACTGTGCGGATACGCTGGTTAAACGATCATCTGTGGTGCCCCTACGACCTCCGAGTTACGGGATAGGATATGATAGGATAGGATACTTCAACTACTGCTAAGCACGTTAGATCAGTCTTATTTGTACTTTGTCCAAGGTCACTGGGCTTCATCATTTCCTAAACACGTTTTTCGCTGTATGTAAACATTGGCATAGCCGGTGTTGATGATTGTTTTGCTTGCAATAGTTGACACAGTAGTCCACATTGTACGTTTTCCATTTGCTTCATTAGGATAATGCTCAGTCACCGCCAACTAAATGAACACTTTTCCAAAACAACATTACTGGGCTAAGTGTGTCAGGGTCTGGAAATAACTGTAAATGGCTTGCCATCTTGTTTAAATACCTATACAAGTTATATATTTGTCTTTAGTAGCAACTGCTGCATTCGCCATTCATCATGGTACACAATCAATAATTGCAATTTGGATACTGTTGTATCGCTGCCTCACAACGAGACTGACAAGGACAGAGACTCCTATAGTTAAGTCTCTTCCTGAGCAAATACCATACATACACGCTCGCGCGCTCTCTCTCTCTTTCTCCCTCTCTGTGTCTGTCTGTCTCTCTCTCTCTCCCTCTCTCTCTTTCCCCCTCACCCCTCCTACTTGTTCTTCTACTGTGCCTCTATTAAATGACAACTTTTGATTTTATATATACTTACATTCCACGCACGCACACACACACATGCACACAAACACACACACCCACACATGCACACAAACACACACACACACACACACACTCAACGTTCAACTATTTTACGGATCAGTACTGCCATTGTTTCATTTCAACGATCTTATATAGCGCGTTTCCAGCTCAGGGGCTGCTCAAGGCGCTGGCCGATACAGGATCTCACTCAAGCCATCCGAGGCGCTCGGTTACTGGGCCTTAGGGGGCCATCGTCTGACTCCCAAGAAGGAACCCAGAACAATCCTGGGCGACTGGGGAGAGGGGAGACGGGACCTAGTGCTTGCTGGGAGCATCCAGGATAATCCTGCAGAAAAACAAGTCAGGATAATCCTGCAGAAAAACAAGTCAGGATAATCCTGCAGAAAAACAAGTCAGGATAATCCTGCAGAAAAACAAGTCAGGATAATCCTGCAGAAAAACAAGTCAGGATAATCCTGCAGAAAAACAAGTCAGGATAATCCTGCAGAAAAACAAGTCAGGATAATCCTGCAGAAAAACAAGTCAGGATAATCCTGCAGAAAAACAAGTCAGGATAATCCTGCAGAAAAACAAGTCAGGATAATCCTGCAGAAAAACAAGTCAGGATAATCCTGCAGAAAAACAAGTCAGGATAATCCTGCAGAAAAACAAGTTAAGGTCCGGTGTTCCCGTGTACTGATTATTGTGTTGTGAGAATTGTCCGAGCACTGCACTGCGAGCGTCAACAAGGAAATCAAATCCTATTGTTGATTAAAGAGCGCGTGTCTGGAGCCGGTAAAAACAAAAGCTAGCACGATTCTCCGTTGCTATCCCTTCACCAGCGCGCGTGCACAACACCGCACAATAGTTCATTGTCTTCACTCAGTCTTCCTGCTGCGGTTCTGGCTCAATGACACTCCATGACATTGTCTGAGTTAGGCTCAGATGGTCTGATTTTGCACCAGGTTGATTAAAAGTCGATGGGAAAGATTTTGAACGAGAATCAGATTGATTAACATTCGGGTAAGATTGTCTGCTTTAGACAGATTGATTGAAATTCGATGCGACAGATTTGGAATGAGATTGTTTGATTAACATTCGATGTGATTGTCTGATTCTGAATGGGATTGTCTGATTAACTTTCGATAATACTGTCTGATTTGAAATGCGATTGTCTGATTAACTTTCAATAATACTATCTCATTGGAAGAGATTAACATTTGAAAGAGGATGTCTGATTAATATTCGACGAGACTGTCTGATTTTGAAGATATTGTCTGATTTACATTCGACGAGATGTTTGATTTTGAATGAGACTGATTAACACGCGAAGACATTGTACTGTCTGGTTGCTAATCGAAGAGATTGGTTTTGGGATGAGATTGTCTGATTAACATTTATAGAGATTAATTAACAGTTGATGCCGCTTATAAAATTGTCTGTATAATACTCACCAAGATGAATAACATTAGAAGAGACTGACTAACATCAAAGTGTCTGAATAACATTAGATAATAATGTCTATTTTAACAGCAAACGAGACTGTCTAATTTTCACACAGTCTTTATTAAGATTGCCTAATTAATATTTGAAGCGATCGTCTCCAAGACAGTCGATGAAGTTGTCTGATTAACACTTTGCAGAGATTTGTCTAATGTACATTCTATGAGACTAATGTGAATAACATTGAGGACAAGGGGAGACGAGGCCAAATCAACCCACCCTTACTTTTTCGACAACTTTATAAAACATACAAGCACTCAAACAAACTGTTAACAAATACAAAATTTGCGCACGTTCGCAAAGCTACACGAATCATCAAACGAAGACCATCACACTAATGTACAATCATACAGAACGAGCACACACACACACACACAAAACACAACACACCCACTCACCCACCCACCCACCCACCCACACCCACCCACACTATACTCCAGTATAAAACTAATCAAGCGTACATACAAAGCATACACAACACCCAAGTTCAAACTGTTCCAAAACTGACCTTGAGGCAATCCGAAAGGCTGCAAGATGCAGGCGGTGAACAGTCGTTGCTGCATCTGTATCTGGTTGATCTGGCTGACCAGCTGCTGCTGCTGCATAGCCAAGGACTGCAGCTGTTGCTGTAGCGCCTTGCTGCCGCCCTGCTTATGGTTGTTGCCGTCGCCAGACAGGAGCTGGGATTGCTGCAAGATGTTCATCTGGAGTTGCTCGTTCAGCTGGTGCAGGGCTTGTTCGTTCATTTTCTGCCCGGAAAACACAATGAGCCACATTATTTTAATAGCTCCGGGCAGACCAAACCGTGTGTGTGTGTTTAGAACAGCAGTAGATATCTCGCCTGAAAGGGATAAGACTTAAGTGTTTGTTGATATGTAGTGTGGTCTACACAAACCTTTTATCGTCTCCCTTGTTCAACTCGCTAGCAGTCACTTAGTAAACCAAACATTACTTTCAATAGGCCGGTTTGCTCTAAATCAAGCGACCTTGACCTTGGCTGAGTGTCGGTGATCTATCTTGCACACAGGCTGTGTGGTTTGGCGTCACCAGCTTTCTGACACTGAGCTTGGGTCAGTGTCTCTGTCGGGTCCACTGCCTCTATAACCTTAGTAACAGCCTGATAACCGCCCACATTTCTATTGGGATAATACGACGAAGTAATAATAACACTGGATGCTATATACGCGCTTTTGCTCAAATCACCCATCGGGCTCAAAGCGCGACGATCTGCACCAACACATACGCTCACATGGTTCACACACGCACGCACACACACACACACACACACTCGCGCACACACACCAAACACACATCTATCACTCGACCATGTAGTGTAAAGGCAGGGGGATCATGACCATTAAGTTGAGTTGGGTTGTAACTCTTGATGAAGCATTTGATGAAGTGTATACAGGCATTGACAACATGAATAGTCTACAGTTTTTTTTTTTTATCTTCTTTATTTTGTCCTGTGTCTCTGACATCTAGTAAAGCGAGTCTGTGCCCTGTAGGCTGAACACGCCCTCAGACAGCGCCTTGAACAGTCCTTAAGCTGGCAAGCGCGATATATGAATGGAATTGCGTTACCATTCTCTAGAGTACTTCTCAGTCTAAATGCTAATTCATACTACTACTACTACTACTACTACTACTACTACTACTACTACTACTACTACTACTACTACTACTACTAATAATAATAATAATCACATACTATCAACATCCTCTGTCTACCTGTTTTATTGTTCAACAGACCAACTGTTCTAGTACTCTAGTACCGTCTTTTTCTTTTTGAACCCATTCTTTATTATTTTTTTATAAACTCCTCGTCGTCGTCGTCGTCGTCGTAGTAGTAGTAGGAGGAGGAGGAGGAGGAGTAGTAGGAGTAGGAGTAGGAGGAGGAGGAGGAGGAGGAGAAGGAGGAGTAGTAGTAGTAGTAGTAGTAGTAGTAGTAGAGTAGTAGTAGTAGTAGTAGTAGGAGTAGTAGTAGTAGGAGTAGTAGTAGTACGAGTAGTAGTAGTAGGAGTAGGAGTAGGAGTAGGAGGAGGAGGAGGAGTAGGAGGAGGAGGAGGAGTAGGAGGAGGAGGAGGAGGAGGAGGAGTAGGAGGAGGAGTAGGAGTAGGAGGAGTAGGAGTAGGAGTAGTAGGAGTAGGAGGAGGAGGAGGAGGAGTAGGAGTAGTAGGAGTAGGAGTAGGAGGAGGAGGAGGAGGAGTAGTAGTAGTAGTAGGAGGAGTAGTAGGAGGAGGAGTAGTAGTAGTAGGAGGAGTAGTAGGAGGAGGAGGAGGAGGAGGGTAGGAGGAGGAGGAGGAGGAGTAGTAGTAGTAGGAGTAGGAGGAGGAGGAGTAGTAGTAGTAGTAGGAGTAGTAGTAGTAGGAGTAGGAGTAGTAGTAGTAGTAGGAGTAGTAGTAGTAGTAGGAGTAGTAGTAGGAGTAGTAGTAGTAGTAGGAGTAGTAGTAGTAGGAGTAGTAGTAGTAGTAGTAGGAGTAGGAGTAGGAGGAGGAGGAGGAGGAGGAGGAGGAGTAGTAGTAGTAGGAGTAGGAGTAGGAGGAGGAGGAGGAGGAGGAGGAGTAGTAGTAGGAGTAGGAGTAGTAGTAGTAGTAGTAGTAGTAGTAGTAGTAGGAGGAGGAGGAGGAGGAGTAGTAGTAGTAGTAGTAGGAGTAGGAGTAGGAGGAGGAGTAGGAGGAGGAGTAGTAGTAGTAGTAGTAGTAGTAGTAGTAGTAGGAGTAGTAGTAGGAGTAGGAGTAGGAGGAGGAGGAGGAGTAGTAGTAGTAGGAGTAGGAGTAGGAGTAGTAGTAGTAGTAGTAGTAGGAGTAGGAGGAGGAGTAGTAGTAGTAGTAGTAGTAGTAGGAGTAGTAGTAGTAGTAGGAGTAGGAGGAGGAGGAGGAGTAGTAGTAGTAGTAGTAGTAGGAGTAGGAGTAGGAGGAGGAGGAGGAGGAGTAGGAGGATGAGTAGTAGTAGTAGTAGTAGTAGGAGTAGGAGTAGTAGTAGGAGTAGGAGTAGTAGTAGTAGTAGGAGTAGTAGGAGTAGGAGGAGGAGTAGGAGGAGTAGTAGTAGTAGTAGTAGTAGTAGTAGTAGGAGTAGTAGTAGGAGTAGGAGGAGGAGGAGGAGGAGGAGTAGTAGTAGTAGGAGTAGGAGTAGGAGTAGTAGTAGTAGTAGTAGTAGTAGGAGTAGGAGGAGGAGTAGTAGTAGTAGTAGGAGTAGTAGGAGTAGTAGTAGTAGTAGTAGTAGTAGTAGGAGTAGTAGGAGTAGTAGGAGTAGGAGTAGTAGTAGTAGTAGTAGGAGTAGGAGGAGTAGTAGTAGTAGTAGGAGTAGTAGTAGTAGTAGTAGTAGGAGTAGTAGGAGTAGTAGTAGTAGTAGTAGGAGTAGGAGGAGGAGTAGTAGTAGTAGTAGTAGTAGTAGGAGTAGTAGTAGTAGTAGTAGTAGTAGGAGTAGTAGTAGGAGTAGGAGGAGTAGTAGTAGTAGTAGTAGGAGTAGTAGTAGTAGGAGTAGGAGGAGTAGTAGTAGTAGTAGTAGGAGTAGTAGTAGTAGTAGTAGTAGGAGTAGTAGGAGTAGGAGGAGGAGGAGGAGTAGTAGTAGTAGTAGTAGGAGTAGGAGGAGGAGTAGTAGTAGTAGTAGTAGTAGGAGTAGGAGTAGGAGGAGGAGGAGTAGTAGTAGTAGTAGTAGGAGTAGGAGGAGGAGTAGTAGTAGTAGTAGTAGGAGTAGGAGTAGGAGGAGGAGTAGTAGTAGTAGTAGTAGGAGTAGGAGTAGTAGTAGTAGTAGTAGTAGTAGTAGTAGTAGGAGTAGGAGGAGGAGTAGTAGTAGTAGTAGTAGTAGTAGGAGTAGGAGTAGGAGGAGGAGTAGGAGGAGTAGTAGTAGTAGTAGGAGTAGGAGTAGGAGGAGGAGGAGTAGGAGGAGGAGTAGTAGTAGTAGTAGGAGTAGGAGTAGGAGGAGGAGGAGGAGTAGTAGGAGTAGGAGTAGGAGTAGGAGGAGGAGTAGGAGGAGTAGTAGTAGTAGTAGGAGTAGGAGTAGGAGGAGGAGGAGGAGGAGTAGTAGGAGTAGTAGGAGTAGGAGTAGGAGTAGGAGGAGGAGTAGTAGTAGTAGTAGTAGTAGTAGGAGTAGTAGTAGTAGGAGTAGTAGTAGTAGTAGGAGTAGTAGTAGTAGGAGTAGTAGGAGTAGTAGTAGTAGTAGGAGTAGTAGTAGTAGTAGGAGTAGTAGTAGTAGTAGGAGTAGTAGTAGTAGTAGTAGTAGTAGTAGTAGTAGTAGTAGTAGGAGTAGGAGTAGGAGTAGTAGGAGTAGTAGTAGAGTAGTCGTCGTCTAGCCATTGTGCCTACACACTCTATCGCTGGCTTAATATCTGTGTCCACGTCGACTGACTGACCAGTCCTTAAATTGGGTATTATTGTTTTGCCATGTGGTGCATCAACATTACTGACAATCTGACAGTACATTCCAAAGCTATTATAGAAAAAGGGATCGTCGGCATCATCATCAGTATCATCACCATCGTAGTCGGCGTCAGTGCATATTCAGTATTACTGTAATATCTCATCGTAATTTGTCGTTACTCAAAAATACTGTTCGATCTTCATCTTTTTTATTCTTGTTCTTTCTGTTTTGCTTGACCGGAAATATTGTTTTCCCAATATAATCTTTTGGACGAATATAATTTGTAGTGTCTTAGAACTTGGTACTCCCAATTACCCTTTTGTCAGTTATACACAACCTTTTCAAGTATTATGGAAACCCGCCTCTTCGTACTCCAAAGATACCCCCGTCTCGTTCAGCAGTCTCCTCCAATCAGACCACAACTCTTTCTTCAACACGTTGAAGCTGGTGTCTATACAGAAAAAAGAAAATAAAAAAGGAAAAGAAAATGACCCTGTGTTGGTGGCCACAGCGGAACTGACCTGATGCTGCATAAGGATGTTGTGCTGTTGTTGCTGCTGCTGCATGATGCTGGCGGGGGACTGGGCTGACGGGGGCGGGCCTGACATCAGCTGCTGCTGCAAGTCCTGCATTTGCTGCGGCGTCAGGCCTTGTTGGGCTGCCAGTATCATCAGGTTCTGCTGTTGCTGGCTCTGCTGCAGGGCAGCGGCGACGGCAGCGGCGGCGGGGTCCTGAGGCGTGGAGGCGGCACTGGCCTTGTTCTTGCGCTTGGCCGCTCCTGACAGGGCTGGCACCGACGTCCCTTTTCCAGGGATCTGAAACACCAGTTAACAGCCAAACCTTAGTTGTATGTTGTAAAGCGCCAGTCAACAGCCAAACCTTAGTTCTATGTTGTGAAAAATCAGTAATCAGCCAAGCCTTAGTTCTATGTTGTAAAACGCGCCATACAACAGTCAAATCTTAGTTCTATGTTGTGAAACACCACACAACAGCCGAACCTTAGTTCTATGTTGTGAAACAACAATCAACAGCCAAATCTTAAATCAATATTGTGAAACACCAGTCAACAACGAAATCTGAGTTCCATGTTGTGAAACACCAGTCAACAGACAAACCTTAGAACAATGTTGTGAAACACCAATCAACATAATCAGTATCGTCTCCATATAGAACTCCAAACACATCTATAGATATATGTAAAACAAAATTAAGACATAAGAAACGTGTATTGTCTAACAGCATAGAAAAACGATAGCAAACAGAAGCCTGAAACAGCAAAAAAGCTCATTTCCATAGGACACAACGATACAAAGTTTTATCGGCCAAAATGTAGTCATTACCGCAGCCAGGGTGATGAACAACTGAATCAAGAAATCTCTTAAATCCGACCGGGGCCCAGGGGCCAAGCCCCGGTATTCGCCCCCTGGAAGAAAATGAATTCATGCTATTTTGAAAGTAATTTAGGGCCTCTCCTGAAAGCAAAAAGCACAAAGTAAACATGAATAGAAACAACAACAACCAAAAAAAAAGAATGTTTTATGCACATGTCTTTCAAAAAAGTTAAGAATCTTGATTTGTAGGCCTAACAAAGTTTGAGGTCCACCACTGTTACACACAAACTCCACATTTCCAATTTTACTGGGCACACGTTTGTCTATTTTTTAGCTGTAAACAGGCAAGAATTTTTTTATAATTTTAGAGATATTTAGGGGTAAGTAAAAACACTACATCTTAGGTATTAGTGACTAGTGTATAGATTTAAATGAAATAAAATGCAAAATGAACAGAAATAAATCTCTTTTGATTATCTACCTTTTTATACTTCTCTTGTCATGTCTTGTTTTTGATTACTCCATGTGTATACAATAAAAAAGTTTTAAAAAGTCCAAACAAGCCCCCTCCTCTTCTTCACTTTCATGCCAGTCTGAAAGATCGTATGCATGCACACTACTGACACTAATTGTCTAATGTCAGTACCGATCTCTTCCTCAGACTCCAAGTCCATTTCTCTCACTTTAATGTCTGATAAATGGAAGCCTGTAAACTCTTCTTCATCAGTCGAAGAATCCAAACTATCCATTTTAGACACACACACCCGAAAGATTTGAAAAAAAAAATCGAAAAAAAGAACGCATCACAGAGAAAACTTGTGGAAATGCAGTCGAATGTTTTCACAACAGAATTTAACCGGAAGTCAATTGCCTGAAGTCTCGCAATTTTTCAAACAACGCGAGAATATAACCACATGGTTGATACGGACGCTTTTGGACGTTTTGCCTGTATAGACCTTTGGCCGCTATGCCCAGTAAAGGGTAGCCCTCAGCTTCTCACACTCGGAACTCAATATTTTTTTCTCGGAAATGCAAATGCCTTCCGCGGAAATCCGCGGATTCGCGGAGAATTCTCCACCCTGCGCAGCTCATTAAAACACCAATAGGCAACCTTCCAAACGTGCTCACCTATCCATAAAACAACAATCCAGTGGAGAAGGTCGCCATACCATCCCCACATATCTCTCCCTCCCTTCCTACACCGCTCTCTCTCTCCTTCTCGCCCCCCCCCCCTCCCACGCCCCCACTCCCCCCCACCCCATTCCTTCAAACTTGGACAGTACGCACTGAGTAGCTGAGGGCCAAGCTTTTGGTTCCTGTTGGACAGGCGACGTAAACCTTGGTCAGTATCTGCGGCGCAGTGTGGGGATAGTACATCCGACCTATACTATCCCTTCCCGTAACTCGAAGGTCGTTGGGGCACCACATATGATCGTTTAACCAGCGTACTCTGTCTTTCTCTTTTTTTCAGCAACCTTCATGGCTTCGCTCAGTGTCAAGCCAGTCCATTCTCGAATGTTGTCCTCCCACCTCTTTTTGTCTCCCTCTTCTTCTGCCTCTGTGCACCGTGCCTTGCAGGATGGTCTTTGCAAGGTCTGATCCTCTGGTGACGTGGCCATACCATCGGGGTTTCCGTTTCTTCACCACTGTGAGCATGACATCGTGTGGTTGTGTGATGGTCTGTCAAACTTCGTCCTCGGTGAAGCGCTGGGAATAAGAAATGCCCAGAAGTCTTCTATAGCACCTCATCTCCATGCTTTGCATTCTTCGTTGTAGATCTGCTGTGAGGGTCCATGTTTCAAGTACATCCGACAGTGAAACTAAAGCCTAACAGGAGCAACAAGTGACAGCTGCAGGCATGCGCATTCAACAACTATCATTTTGCGTGGGTTACGTATCGCCATTATTCAATTCTGCATTGGCCCCCATGGCCACATAAAACACATTTTGACACTGTGTGAACTGAGCTGTTGAACGAGAGAGAGGGACGTAGGAACGTAAAATAAATGTTTGGAATTGGAAGTGCACGACGATAGAAAAACATAAATTACAATGTCGTTAAAATAAGAAACTGTAAAAAAAAAAAAAAAGGCGTTTCTTCGATAACGTCACCTCGCGAGTGCGAGTCACAGCAAACGCCTTGGTGCACGTTCGTCACGCACGCTGCGTTAACATGTTGGGCGCCTGTACCTCAAATTTTTGAGAGAAATAGGTCACAATGCTGATTCTAGGATTTTGAAGAAGTGGGGGCAGGCCCCCCTTCCTTGAAAACAAGGGGGGGGATTAGGCCCCCCTCTGACCAAAACAGTGGGGGCGTCTTCTCTGCATATACACAGAGCACAACATAGCGCCTGACTCGCTTGTTTCCAGCCATGGCCATTTCTTCCGCCATTGTTCTTGAAACTTGTGTTCCTTCGTCTTTGTACTAGCAGGCACAGACGTCTCTGGCACATTTTCAGTCTCTTTCCTTTTCTTCACAGTTCCTCCACTGAATTCGAAGTCGAAAAGCGTGCGCTTTTTCGAAGCCATTCTGATTCTGATTCCAACCGGTCAGGTTCATCAATGCCACACTCAGAAGAAAAGTGATTGGTCAAAAAGAATAGCATCGGCCAATGAAAATTTGAGACACATCGCATATACAAGAGAGCAACTTCCGTTTAACTCCAGTTTCCGCTACGCCCTAGCAGACGACAGAAACGTCACAGTAAAGCCCGCTTCGATCAAGACATGTAGTGGGATATTTCCAAACTCCGCGGGATCGCGAACGCGCTCATCGAATTTCTTTGCGGGAAAAAAACCTTTTGTGCGTGATCCCGCGCATCCCGCGCCCTAGAATCAGCTCTGAGGTCATGTACTGCTAAGGGCAGTCGAACTTCTAACACAAACTTTAAGTTAAATTTTGAGAAAAAAAAAATCAGACCCCTCCAAAACGTATGAATATAATTATAACCCAATCGTCATCTTTTAGTAAAGTATTCATTTTATCAGTTTGTGTTTATTTTCGCAATTTCGATTTGGACTTTAAACGCACTTTAAGTAGAATGCACAGAAGCGTGAACAAAGAGGAAAGGCATGCACATTCTAAACAGGTCATTCCCTTCAAACAATTTAAGTCCTTTTAAAAAAATGTTTTAAACAACTACGGGTCATGAAAATGTGGTTCAAGTGTGTCTGGCCTTAAAAATAACACTCAGACGATAGTGTGGTAAGAACGTAGTTAGGACCCTTGAACTAGGGCTTTTGATCTTGCAGTTTTCATTCGGCAACATGGAGGGGAAAAAAGGCATTTTACATGTTGATGAAGGCTTGACAGCAACAAAAAAATGGAAACTTGCCTCATAACATGCGTGTCTCTACTGCTTCCTGTGCATGCCCGTGACCCACATTTGGCCAAATGCGCACCGCATTACGCATCTTGCAAGTGTTTGCAACACGGAGTGTCCCGGGAACAAACTGAAATTGCACTATTGTCGTTATGACTGGTCTCTAAATATACCGCTAACAGTCTTTTATAGTATTCTCGGTGACATCGTTTCTTTACTACGGGCTCCTTGCTTCCACAACGGTGGGCTAAAATGCACAGGGGTGACTGTCATGGAAACGTGTTTTGTTGCGCAGACTCCACTTTGTAGGTGAAATCTTTCAGAGGACAGGTTTAAACCCAGGTCTAGTCTGTGCAGGCCCGCATTCCACCGCCCCAACGTTCAAGATCCTGACGCTCATGTCTTAGTGCCAGCTACATCAATACACCCAGCCCGCACTAGGTCCTAGGAACTCGCCCTCATCCCCGGTCGCCCAGGATAGTGCTCAGTCGTCTAAGCCTAATGCAGCAAGTGGGTTCCTCGGGAGGCTTGAACTAGATACTGTATCAGCCAGTGCCTTGAGCAACCTTTCAACTGGAAAAGCGCTCTATACACCAACGGTAAAATAAATATGTAGACTGGACATTGAAGGTGACTGTTGTTACGTACACACTATATTCCTGGAGGGTTTACCTAGCTTTATTAAATCAGATGTGCGGGGCTCAGGGGGCCCCAACTAATAACTCCTATAGACTCTTCTTCAGCAGTTTTTTGTACTCCTATACAAGTATCAATCATTTCTAGGTTAAAACTCCAGCCAGTTGCTCTCCGTCATCCGGGGTCGCAGCGTCGAGTCCACGGGTCCCAACTACTCAAGTGCGTTATGCAAGCCAGTGCATCGTTTCGTCTGGGTACTGGCGTCTGAAGTGTTCCCATCACAAATACCCTCGTTAAACTAAATCAAATCATTAGTTTGAAAGAAACCGCAAACTCATCTTTTCGCCGGGGGGGGGGGGGGGGGGAACAAAAACTGCAGCAACAAAGTTCACATATTTACCCCGACCATACTTATTTACTCTGAACTGCATTTTTAAAAAAAATTAACAAAAAACAAACAACTATATATTTTTTTTTAATTATCTTTGTCGGCATCTTAATTATTTTGAACCGTAGTTTTATTATTTAGGGGAATATTGCACCCTCCGACTGTCTTGAGGGCCTGTGGCCTTGAGAGATGGTGCCAAATGATTACACCAAATGTGCCCTCTTGTAAACTCCTTAACACTCTTTTACTTGTGAATGTGTGCCAAATCATGAACACAACGATTTTAAAACAACAATTTGGCCCCCAAAACACAAACTACTTGAACCATTACCACCAACATTGTCAATTTAACATCATCATTTCAACTATCACCACATCGCTTTTAACGCTTTTAAATCCGAACTGAACTGTAGACTTCATCACAACATCTCTTTAAATCCAAAATAAAATTGAAATGTAGACTTCATTATAGCATCGCTTTAAATCCAAAACTGAAATGCAGACGTCATCGCAACATCGCTTGAAATCTAAATTGAAATGATCATCACAATATCGCTTTAATTCTAAATTGAAATTTAGAACAAGCAAACGGTGGGGGTACTCTTCGATGAAAGGTCTTGGTTTTTCCCCAACTAAATTCCTTGCGTCTAACTTACCTTCTCTCTATTTTTCCAAATAAAAATGTAATAAAATGTTAGGTTAGGTAGGTAGATTAAAGTCCCGCGTCACATAAGCGAATAGCGGACTGGGAAAGGGGGGGGGGGGAATCGGGGTCATTATTGAATAAAATGTTTATTAAACAGAGTATTATATACAAAAAGCACGGCGGTACTGGAAATATGGGGGCGGGGATGTGAGTGGTGGGGCTGAGGTTAGGTGGATTGATTGGTGGGTGATGGTGATGGTGATGGTGGGTGTTTAAAACGACTTCATTTGTCTCTGCTTTTTTAACCATTCATTAACTAGTAACCTAGTTTGATCTACAAAGGAGTAAACAACATCATCAACACCACCACCACCACCAACAACAACAACAATAACAAAAACAACCACAGCGGCAGCAGTAACTCACACAAACAGGATCCAGAAACCTCCGGTGAGGCATCCAGGTACACTCCATCCAAAGAAATGTATCCAATAGCTTTTTAAACTAACAAAATCCAGTATTGCGATTTATCCAGCAGACTACAAATAATCTAGTATCAGAGGCCTCATAGGCGAAGAACAAGGTACACATAATTAGTTTTGGCGGCACAACAGGTAAAAGGTAACTTCAAACATATTTCGATGGCTGTGTCCATTAAAAATCCAAACACTGTAAATTAACGCCATGTGTGTGTGTGTGTGTGTGTGTGTGTGTGTGTGTGTGTGTGTGTGTGTGTGTGGGTGTGTGTGTGTGTGTGTGTGGGTGTGTGTGTGGGTGGGTGTGTGTGTGTGTGCGCGCGCGCGTGTGTGTAGTTCACCTCCCTTTGTTTTATACAATTTGTTACCTCCCCTTGTTTTTAACGGCACTTTTTGTCTTCCTTTGTAACATGCAACTTGCGGTGCCTCCCTAGTATTTAATAAAGAAGATGGTATGTATCTCCCTAAAAGCGCATCAGCACAATGTTAACTCCTGCATCGTCTCTTCAGGCCAAACAACTTGTGTTTTCCTATACACAAACTTGTTGTCTCCTTTGTTGAAGCTCGCCAGCTGTCACGTTCTTGACCAAAAAAAAAACTTGAATCAAACTACTGTGAACAGTATTTGGTACCATAGCACACAGCCACAATCTTATGCGCGCATACAAAACCAAACAAAACCTGTCAAAACTAAAACTGCATTGTTTGTGGTCTTCTGTTACGTATTTTGTGCAGAGAACATAACACAGGCGAGGGGGAATAAGTGATCGATCGACTATTGCTTTAATCTTATATTTTATTTCTCAACAAATGAAACTGCAGTTTTATTCATCTTTTAATAAATGTCTTTTCCCCTTGGGAATACATGGAACGAACATGAGTTTTGTTGTAAATATAGTTTTATTTCATTTTGATTGTATTTAGCTGTGATATGGACATGCGTTTTTGTATGTGTATGCAAGTGTATTTTGAGGGTGTGTGTATACATGTCACGTCATGTGTATATGTAAGCGAGAGGATGGGTGAGCGACACTTTTAAATCACAAATTGTGTATGGACGTAAAATGAAAGAAATAAATAAACAAGAATCATTGATAGTAAAACGTCTTCTTTTTTGTGTATTTACACAGAATCATTGATAGTAAACTGCCTTTTTCAAATTTGCACAAAAACCATTGAAAGTAAAACGTCGTCTTTTCTCTTTGCGCAGAACCTGTACACAGAATCATTGAATAGTATTTTTTTTCTTCTCCATACAGGTCACAAAAGCAAACAACACGTGTTGACTGAGCAGTGAGTGATGATGAGTAAGACTGAGCAAGTTAAGCCCTGGGACAGCGGCACAGCACTGCACGTGTATACATGGCGGCACTGGAACTAGGCCTAGTCAGCACGGGAGGGTCGGGGGAAAACGTTGTTTTTATTTGCAGGCAGGAAACCGGGACGGAGACAGACGCTGGGAGAGCAACACACGCCTGCTTCTAAATACAAACAACCCACAACCCCCGCCCTCACTCTTCCGCCTTAAACCTTCCCTCCTCTCCCTCCTCCACACGCACACACACACACGCACACACACCACTCAAACGTTCTCATACACATACCTAAATGTATACAATAGCCCTTCGTACACAGACACGCACACACCCTATAACCCCACGCCTCTCCTCTACCTCCCTCTCCCCACTCACAAACTCCACCTTCTTCCAGAGAACAGTGCGCCCACAGTCAAACCTCAATAAAATGGATAAATGAAGTGAAGCATCAAAGGCTACCAAAACAAGTTAGAGCACCGTATCTCTCCAGTATTACTATCCCATTCCCTCACCCTCTACCATCTCCTCTCTCTCTCTCTCTCTCTCTCTCTCTCTCTCTCTCTCTCTCTCTCTCTCTCTCTCTCTCTCTTCACTACTCCATCCTCAACAAAGAAAACAATTCGTCCATACAGTCACACTTCGACGCAATGGAGAAGGACGTGTGGACAGTACTGCAGTGCCACACTACAAACCACATTTGAATAACCCAGCACTTGCAACAGTTCAGACACTGAACCAACACTATCCTATCCTATCTTATCCTATCCTATCCCGTAACTCGGAGGTCGTAGGGGCACCGCAGATGAACCAACACACGTTACCAATAACATTTGGCCAATCAACAAATACATTTGATTAATCAACAACTACAGTTTGACCATTTGACCAATCAGGCTGTACCACTAACAAATAAAATTTGAACCGATGAACAGCAAACAAGCTTGAACAAGCGTTATGGCCAAGTGGGCTAAGGCGGGACTAACTTGCCTTGTCCACAAGCCAGAAACCAATGGCGCCGACAGGTGTGGGTTCGATCCGACATCTGGGCGTTATGTTTCTCCAAATATTATTTACTTTCGACTCGGGCAACGTCTCGGGGGTTTTCTCAAGGTACTCCGGTTTGCTCCTCCAGCAAAATTTTAAAAATCACAACTAATGTTAGGTAGGTTGAGTTTGGGAGCGCCACAGGCTGCGACAGCGCCTTCCCCTGGGAAGGCGGCCCAGAATTTCCCGATAAAAATGGATAATAAAGTGTCACCAAATGTGAACCACAACAAGGTCGACAATTATAAACCAATCAACAGAACAAGCTCGAAAGGCATTTAAACTAATAGTAATAGCCCACAAATATATGAACTATCAGCAGTACAACTGTAAACCCATGTGTTACGTTGAAACGCGCACGATAGTTCGTATGTGACGCGCACGATAGATCTGTTCGTTTTATTTTGCAAAGCATGCAATATTAGAGTGTATTTACCTTTGATTTGATTTTGCGTTGTTGTTAGAAGAAGCTTTGTATAACGTTGGTAATTTTAGTTGGTCGATATTATTTGAGAATTTTCTAGAGTTGGTTGTTTACTATCGATCGAAGCGTATGGATATTTCTAGTGGTAACTAAAGAAGCTTCCATCCCAAATAAGGTTGTATGACGTGAGACAGTGATGACGAAGTCTGTTCTGATTGGTTGTGGTGTGTCATGCTGGGGTATTCTCACCCTTTCTGGAGTGTAGAGAGACTATAATTATATATAGTGCCGCACTGTTTCAAAAGGTGGTTGATAGTAGAGAGAATTGTAAAGTGGAAAGTTGTGTTGAAAGTAAAAAGTTGAGAGTAGAAAAAGCGATTGTATGCAGTTGTTGATGTTCGCTGAATAAAGTTGGAAAACTACATACAACGACTCCAGCCTTCTTGATGATTGAACGGGTTGCGTGGATAAACGAATCTGAGTTACACCTATCAGGAGGATTCAAGCATTGGGGCTGAATCAACTACTGATAAAAATCAACATCGAGTGTAACACCATGAGATAATCCATTCAAACCCTATAACAACATATTTTTGACAGCTTCAATTATTTAACAGAACAATTTTGAACAGTATTAATGTTGATCATGAGGAATGTTTAGAACGTCCACTTCACGTAACTTGTTACTAATCAAAGAGCTTGTATTAATTATCGATTGGTATTCTTATTACTGTTATTCGTTTGGTTTTGCATAACGGAAAATTACTTTTCCAATGCAATCTTTGGACGAATGACTACAACTTCTTATATCTTATGTGTTAACACCACAAATTGCACTGAAAATCGTCAAGTTCAACCATGTTATGGCACACAGATGAAACGGCAACAGCCTATATTAGCATAAATTTGGATCTACGCGGAGGTCTAGAGACCCATACGGGGTAAACTTCAGTACTCTCTTTCAACGATCCCACAAACACAAAGCTAAACCAAAAACAGTTAGTAAAAACACACTTTTAAAACCACCACCAAACAGCAGACATCAAAACTGTACATCCACGTACCAGCCCAAACGGAGCACTTAACAGTATAAATTTTAACTTGAGGCAACAACTCGGAAACAACGTGAAGACTGCAATACCGAGACTTGGGACCAGACTCTTTATTGTCTATGAAACAGCACATACACAGTTTGCCTTTCTCCCGGGTCTGGATTATATTGCTTGCCACTCCGAAACAACACGAAGACTGAAACACACGCGATTTGGGCCTTTCTAATATAAACAAGGGTGGGACGAGTGCTCAGAACTCGAAAATAGCCAACCAAATAACACAAATATCAAACCGCAATAACTCACTGTAGTAACATTGTTATCACAACATACCCAAACCTACACTCAATATCTAAAGCTAGGGCGACCACTCTTCAGGGAGCTTAAGCCTAGGTACCACGGACAAATTACAGTGTAGCCTTCAATGGTCTGGCTGACGGTTTGTCATAGGTTGTTGTCGTTTGTTACTCGGTTTGATTGTTTGTTGGTGTAGCGTGTAAACAACGGGCCTTGTTGGTGAGTGTGACGGCCCAAACAAAGGCCCACGCTAATTGACTGTTTGCTCCATTGTTTGTAAACCCGTGAAAACATGGCCCTGGGCTTACAACAACACAGCCCTCACCGCTGCCTGCTACAAACACAGTCAGAAAAATGACAAAGTTGTACACAAGGACTATAAACACGATAGAACATGAGCTACAGGCAAGCTACCGTGCAATTATCTTTTGCTTAACAAATTCAACTGACATGTAGTCATTTAAATCTTCTCTTAAAACTCGTTATTTTCGTTCTACCGATTGAAATGAATGAACCAAGTCTGCAAAGTCATATTTCGTTCGTGTGTGTGTATGCGGGTGTGTATGTGTGTATGCGGGTGTGTTTGTGTGTGCGAATGTGCGGGTGAGCGCGCGCGTGAGTGAAGAGATTGTGAATGTGTACGCACGCTTGAGTCAAGAGAGTGTGAGTGTGTGTTGTGTTTTTGTGCGCGCATGGGTGTGTCCGTGTGTGTATGTGCCAGGTATTATTTTGTATATATTACGAAGGTAATTGTTAATGGTTCAGTTTTTCTCCTTTTGTTTATAGTTAAAAGTTGTTCTGCATTCATGTATTGTAAGCGCCTACAGCTAAGTCTAGATTAGGAGCATTCATAATAATAATAATAATAATAATAATAATAATAATAATAATAATAATAATAATAATAATAATTATTATTATTATTATTATTATTATTATTATTATTACTATTTTTTTTAAAAATAACCCAGTAGTGAAGTTCTTTAAGGTAGACAACCACTATCAGCGTTTTACAATCAAACTTGTTATCTTGCCTGGTCCCAGGAAGCAGGGAGGGACCACAAAACAAAGTAAACCTAACTACAAGCAGGCTCCAAACACAGACTACCAACACTACAAACAGTCGATACAAATTCCTATACTGCTAGTGGACAACAGAAAGAACAACACCGCCTATAAGTTAACACACAACAGTATATATTTCATTGTCGAAACTCTTCGTGAGAAGCCATCTTTGTCCATGGACCTATTTAGTCAACACGAAGGGAGGGAATAGGTTTGCGTCAAAGGCGGATAGTGGTTGAGAAGGCACTGGAGATTTGTAACAACACAAAGTGGGGGCATAACAACACAGGAGGCATAACAATACAGGAGGCATAACAATACAACTGTAACGTATTGTTTGCTGACTACAAATGTTGTAACACTGTAACCGCATAGTTTGTCCATCAGTAACAAGGCAATAACAGTACCAAACCCAACATGACAGAACAAAACAACCGTAGTAAAATGCGTCTGCTCAACCCGAACTATGGTCATTGTGTTTAGTAGCTGGCAAGTATGTGCCAGAACCAACTATGGTCCTTGTGTTCAGTACCTGGCAAGTATGTGCCAGAACGAACTGTCAAAACAAAGTGTTAAAAGATTAATATAAATGTGAAACTATATTTTCGTTATTGCTCATGATGCAATTATTGTTCATAACTCACGAATTCCTCCTACAGCGTAATCTTCATACAACAACGTAGCACGTTATACACAAAAGTTTTATTTATGGTAGTAATACTACGTGACTGTGTATTATTGGTCTGGATGTTGTTTGATGTGCCATTCCATATACTAACTTTCCTTGTTCATGATAGTGGCAATAAAAACATCTTGAAGCTTAAAGAACAAGAACAAGAAGACTTACATAACGCCACTCCCCCCCCCCCCCCCCAAAAAAAAAATCGAGCTCAAAACGTTCTTTTTCACAACCTCTAAACAATGGCTTGTGTATAAAATGTACTCTTCGTGTACTCTTAACACTACTTGCTCTTGATCTTTACAAACCAACAAACAAAACAAAACCAACAAAAAAGGTCAATGTGGATTAAATGTATACTTTCTTCTTTCTGTATCTGTCCTCAAATTCAATAGATTTACGGGTTGTGAGGAAGACGCCAGCCTTTGTTTGCTAAAATATTCTATTGAATTTGAGGACAGATACAGAAAGAACAATCAAACAATCAATCTTTAATTTAATGTCTGTTTACACATTTAGGTGATATTAGACATGATACAGAAAGAAAAAATTATATATATATATATATAAGAACAAAACGGTGGTAGCAGGATGAAACGAAGTCAGACTTAAGAATTAAATGAACATTTGAGGTTTAACGTCTACACCCACCATTGGCGATATGACAGGCGGGGACGACCATCCCAGGGAACACGGAGTAGGGACAATGAACCACCAGAGCAATCATACTGCTAAAATGAACAGTGACAATGGCCACGTTTGTCTTGCCCATCACGGAATTGCAACCTGCGGCATCGGTGTGACAAGCGAACGCTGTACCACTGGGCTACGGCGAAGGGGCTCTCTCCCTTCAATAATGGTACAGGATGCAGTCAATATAAAAATTTCAAAAATAGAAATTCGATGTTCTTTCCGTCTTCTAATAGCGATCTCCCTGCCTTTACACCACCTGTTTGAGTGATGGATGTGTATTTGGTGTGTGTGTGAGGGTGGATGAGACAGGTGAGCGTGTATGTTGGTATAGATCGCCGCGCTTTGAGCCTTTATGATTTGGGGAAAGGCGCGTATAGCATCCTGTATTATTATTATTATTCTCTGTCTGTCTCTCTCTCTGTCTCTGTCTGTCTCTGTCTCTCTCTTTCTCTGTCTGTCTGTCTCTCTGTCTGTCTCTGTCTCTGTCTCTCTCTCTCTCTCTCTCTCTGCTGTATGGAACTCTCTCCCTCTGGAGACACCATATTTTCTTTGAATTGTAAACTATGCAGGCATCTACGAAATTAATTATAAAAGTGATGTATTGATATGATAACAGTGTTTCATCATCTTCATCATCTTCATCATCATCATCATCATCATCATCATCATAAGAGTGAGTGATGGGGAGAGGGGTAGGTGTCTAAAATTGTTTAAAGATAATGACGAAGATGGTGGAGCATGTGCAGTGTGTGTGAGTTCTATGATTTCCAAGCTAATGTTAAAGGTTCTTTATGATGTTAACTTGTTAAGGGACAGATTGGAAGATTAGACTTTATCGTTAGTCTAAAATCTTTATCTCTAATTTTAAAAAAAAAGTTTTAAAGTTTCTCTCTCTCTCTTACCACCCATTCCTCCTCCTTCCCACCAAACCCTCACGTGCATAAAGCTGGTCCACGTGTGTACAGCGCCGCATAAGCGAGGCGCGACTGTGGGTTAGCCAGGCAGGCCCGGGGTGTGTGCGGACACAGCTGTCTTGTTGTTGTTTACCGCTCCTGCCAATCATGTGCCACTCGCTGTTTGTATACACTGCGCCCAGCACCTTTCAAAACAATTCCTCCTCTTGTTTATACAGCTGCACATAACTCTCCCCCTCTCCCTCCACCCCCCATTTCTCCTCCACCCCTCTTCTCCCCTCCCCTCCAGAAAGCACATACACCTAACACCCAATACTCAGCATTATCATACCTAAACACCCTCCCCCCTCCACCCCCATTCTTTTGTTGTTAATCAATACCATTATTATTCAGGCATATATAGTCTAGTGTAATGATATCGTTATTTATAGCTCTCCACATCGCTCTCTACTCCACAAAACAAGGCATCTCACGCACTGTCTGTCTGTTCATCTGTCTTTCTCTGTCTCACACACACACACTCTCTCTCTCTCTCTCTCTCTCTCTCTCTCTCTCTCTCTCTCTCTCTCACGTGCGAGAGCGCGCGTTCTAACACCTTGGTGAACGATAGATTAAGTTATCAATACAACTCATAACTTTCAATCACCTTGTTTCACTGACCTTTCTCAAATACCGCTTTCAAAGCACAATCAACCCACTCAACACCACCGCCTCCATCCCAATCTCTCTCTCTCTCTCTCTCTCTCTCTCTCTCTCTCTCTCCCTCCCTCCCCCTCTCTCTCTCTCTCTCTCTCTCTCTCTCTCTCTCTCTCTCTCTCTCTCTCTCTCTCTCTCTCTCTCTCTCTCCAATAATTGCCCGTCTGAATTGGGAGGTTCGGGGAGGTTCAACAACTTTTGTTCGAGGTTCTCAGTTTCCGAACCTAGGTTGCCTCGAAAAAAAGTTTTTGAACCTTCTCGAACCTTCCAATTACGACAGGCCATAAGCAAGCTCCATATCCTACCCCCCATCCCATCCACTTCTATAGTCTAAACAAGTTACACGCCAAATCCACTTCTATAGTCTAAACAAGCTACACGCCAAATCCACTTCTATAGTCTAAACAAGTTACACGCCAAATCCACTTCTATAGTCTAAACAAGTTACACGCCAAATCCACTTCTATAGTCTAAACAAGTTACACGCCAAATCCACTTCTATAGTCTAAACAAGTTACACGCCAAATCCACTCCTATAGTCTAAACAAGTTACACGCCAAATCCACTCCTATAGTCTAAACAAGTTGCACGCCAAATCCACTTCTATAGTCTAAACAAGTTACACGCCAAATCCACTTCTATAGTCTAAACAAGTTACGCCAAATCCACTTCTATAGTCTAAACAAGTTACACGCCAAATCCACTTCTATAGTCTAAACAAGTTACACGCCAAATCCACTTCTATAGTCTAAACACGTTACACGCCAAATCCACTCCTATAGTCTGAACAAGTTACACGCCAAATCCACTTCTATAGTCTAAACAACTTACACGCCAAATCCACTCCTATAGTCTAAACAAGTTACACGCCAAATCCACTTCTATAGTCTAAACAAGTTACACGCCAAATCCACTTCTATAGTCTAAACAAGTTACGCCAAATCCACTTCTATGGTCTAAACAACTTACACGCCAAATCCACTTCTATAGTCTAAACGAGTTGCAAGCTAAATCCATTTCTATAGTCTAAACAAGCTACGCCAAATCCACTTCTATGGTCTAAACAACTTACACGCCAAATCCACTTCTATAGTCTAAACAACTTACACGCCAAATCCACTTCTATAGTCTAAACAACTTACACGCCAAATCCACTTCTATAGTCTAAACAAGTTACACGCCAAATTTAAATTGCTTGCAGAAGAATTACAATCACAAGTGACAATACCCATAATTAAGACTATTATGTTTGCCAAGTCCTATCATTAAGACTATTATGTATGACAAGTGAGTAAAAATAGTCACCCACTCTTTGAAAGACAAGCCTTTACACTCGCATTCGGACAAGGGGTATGGCTAAAAATAACTATGACTAACCTTTGACTTACGTCAGTGTGAGAGAGAGGGGGAGGGAGGGAGAGAGAGAGAGAGAGAGAGAGAGAGAGAGAGAGAGAGAGAGAGAGAGAGAGAGATCGCACATTCTGATTCACGAGTTGGAAACCTAAAGACAGTCGAAACCTGATTATATGTGATCGTGGTAGTGACAGACATATTGCTAATCAACTTTGGGTGCGCGCGCGCGCGTGTGTGTGTGTGTGTGTGAGAGAGAGACAGAGAGAGAGACAGAGAGAGAGAAAGACTAGACAGATTCACAGACATTATAAACAGCGGGAAGGAAATTGAAAACTTAACATAGCAACAGACGTAGAGTCGCTACACTCATGGCATTCTTCAATAAAACCTTTTACATACACAAAATAAAAAAATGGTAGGTGATTGTCATAGGAAATATGATAGACAACCAAGCCATGAAAAATGGCGGTCATCCAAGAAGCAAAGACATGCGATCTAGGCATAACCGCACTTTTATTGTTGTTTGGCTGTATTGTTGTGAGGCCAAATACGGAATAAGGTCACCTTGCAAACACTATTGTCTCTGCTACCTCGTTACTAAACAGACTAGGGCCAGTAGACAAAACAATAGTTGTACATTTAACTCGGCGATAAACTCTCATTACCTTTCCCTTTTCTACATTACATTACATGATTGTTGCTTTAGGTCCAGCGGACTTTTCCGAGCCAAATCAGGACCACTATAGCCGAATTAGAACCACAAAATCAAGACCACAACTTCGCTGAAAGAGGACTCGCCCCTGATCCGCATAAAAGATCTGCCGAAACATCCCTAGTTCAGCCGGTCACTCTACAATATAGACATCCCACTCAGGGGACGCTGAGGCTATACTCTAATTTATCGAACCCCCGTTTACAAAAACAAAATAGAATATAAACATCATTATAAAATATCAACAAAACACACATACATATAAAATGCCTACATTGCCAAATAATAACATCATAGGAAGCCCCAGTGACCACCTGGCAGAAAGCGTCCAATATTTCCAAGCTGATCCAACAAGCCTCACACACAAATGAGGAGTTTTGTCCCGGAAGAGTTTTCAATAAAAAAAAGGTAGGTTACCGGTCTAGCGAAGAAGAAGATAGTATAGTAGATTGATAGAACAGAGTAGGAATGAGAAAGAACAAAGGAGAAAGAAAGCGACAGTGGGAATTTAAAGCACTAAATTTCCAGAAAGTGGGGATACTATTTATACTAAAACCCCACGGCACCCCCAGGGTCTAACATATTTCACATTTCACATATAAATATATTCGTCATCAACCCGTTTTACTGCCTAGCCATCTTTTTACGGTACGAGTTTTATTCATTAGAAGTATTTTACTGCTGGGTCTTGAGGCCGAGGCTGTGTTTGGATTGAGTACAGAGGGGTTGGTTATGCGCTGTTCCGTAATTTCTGCCGTTCAGAAGTCTCATCTATAATAACCCGTACCGGTCCCACTGAAATTAGTAATAGGGCTCGGCGACGCTTATAAGTCAAGAAGACAGGAAGGTAAAAGAACGGGCACCATCCTCATGAAGCTGACCCTAAGTAAAGAGAGATCACTGACGCCTCCCTCCGCTAGGACCCAAAGGGCGAGACGTTGAAAGGGACACTACTCCTGGAGTACTCAAGAGGACGGGAATACCCTCATTAACCACGTAGTATTTATTTATTTAATCATTTTTATATAGCGCTTTTCCTGCTCAAGAGCTGCTCAAGGCGCTGGCCGATACAGGATCTAACTCAAGCCGACCGAGGCGACCACTTGGGTGCATAGTCTGACGCCCAGACGACTGAGCACGATCCTGGATGACCGGGGATGGGGAGAAGGGACCTAGTGCGTACTGGGTGTATTTGTCTAGCCGGTACTCACCCGTCTAGGACATGAGCGTCAGGATCTTTAAAGTCGCGTGCGATGGAATGCGTGCACGCACAAAGTAGACCTCGGTTTACACTATCATCCGAAGGAGTACTAGAGCGCAGGGTCTCAAGGTAATTTTATAAATATTATTTTTATTTTTTTAATTTTATTTTTGTAGTTGTTTGTGTGTTGTTTCAAACTCCAAGCGATTAACGGGCTTTGAACCACTGCCTGTGCCAAGCAGAGACCAAGATGGTTGACTCCAAGTTAGCAATACAACAATACACGCATATACCACAATAATAATTATGATGCGAACACATCAATGTCACAGTGTAACCTTTAAATAATAATGACAATGGGTGTGTATCCTGATCGCTTTAACATTGTCCTGTCATTTAACAGACAAAAGATCGTTCACAAGTCTACAGCTAAAGGAGGCAAAAACTTGAGGCGCAAGGGGCCTCTCTCTGTTCACATGACCAGCTTCTCTCTCTCTCTCTCTCTCTCTTTCTCTCTCTTCCTCCCTCCCTCCCTCCCTCTCTCTCTCTCTCTCTCTCTCTCTCTCTCTCTCTCTCTCTCTCTCTCTCTCTCTCTCTCCCTCTCTAAATCTCCTATTTCTGACAGGCCAACAAACAATAATATCATTGAATGTCACCCCCGAGGTTCTCCATTACCACGTTACACTGAAGATATCAGCGAATGAACTATGACATATACGGAGCAGACAAAGAAGAATTAAAGAAGATTCCACCAAAAGACAAAAAAAAGTCGAAGAAGGTCCATCACAAGAAAAAAACAAAAAGAATGACCAACGGTGCCACCACAAGAAACAGACAAGTCTTCTTTGAAACAGTCAGTCCTGGTGATGAACAGTTTGATCAGCTAATCTTGCTTTGCGTTACAATGTTTAAAGGACTGATAGGTGGATTTGCAAATGACTATGCTGAAATCATTTCCTGCTTTCAATAAAAATAATAACATTAAATAAAATAAAGCTTGTGATCTTGCCTTCTTGCTATGTGCGTAGAATGCAAAAAATAAATAAATAAATAAAATCATAAATGAAGTTGTATGGTATACAGATAAACTACGATAATGAGAACGATGATAATGATGATGATAAGGATGGTGGATCATGACGATGACGATGATGATGATTGATCATTGATGATGATGATGATTGAAGATGATGATTGATGATGACGATGATGATGACGACGACGATGCAATCGACATCGAGGACTACAAAAATAATGATGGAAGAAAGAAGCACAGACGGAACTAAATAAAAATAATAATAATTATATCGATAAGAAGCAGAAAAGACCGGAAACTAACAGAACGAATCGACAGAAATAACCAATGAATTACGGAGAGAAAACACAAACACACACACAAACACAAATCAAAAGGAAAGGAAAGGAAAGTGTCACGAGCCAATTTCGTATCCGCAAGTACAGTGTATGTTTATTATGCAGTGTGCATAGTTTTGACCGTGTTTGCTACTGTAGGGAACAGGTTTTGTCGAGTTGCACGTGCGTTTTTAGAGTGCGGATTTAGTAGGCCTAATATAATATAATATGCGGTGAGCGTTATATTTGGGCGTGTATTTTTGTAAGTTAATTTTTGATTGGATTGTCATAAGGATTTCTAGTTTGTAACATACTCGTATAATAGGTTAGAACGAAAAGTGGGTTAGATGCCAGCTAGCGTTCAAAGGGTGTGTACGGAGAGCATAGACCTTAGTGAAAACTCTATTGTTTTTCTTTGGATGACGATGTGTGTGGTTGCTGGGTTGCGACTCCATCGTGAAAAGCTGTTGCTGCAGTTGTTTCCTCTCTGGCCTCACGAGTTGGGTGGTAGGTTGAGAACCTTTCTTTGACGCTGTTGGTTGTGCGTTTGAGGGTGAATGTATTTTCAGTTTCTTTGGTTTATTTTGGTAGGTGCTCTGTTCAATGGCCGAACGTTGGCTGGGGAGGGGAGAGATAGTGGGGGGGGGGGGGTATCATTTCATAAATATATATGCATGAATGGCTGTGCAGCAAGTACGAATGTCATTACGAATAAGTATATTATTTGTGTACAATAATTTAGATGTATTAAGAATAATTGAAAACGGGAAATCGTTGAGGTTCTTCGAGCATCAGTTTTAAATTATATGTGGTAGCTGAGGATAGGCTAGTGTTGTTTCAGAACTCTATTGCATCACTGAGACGCTGGCTTGCTCCGCCATTATTTCTGAACTGGGTTGTCCATACTGAGGGAAGAAGTCTGGAAGTGGTTTGACCTGGGGGTGTTCCTCTCTCCATTGCCACGTCATCGCTTACCTCCCTTGAGCCAGCCTACCATATCCTTTTTGTGTGTATGATTAATTTCAGCAAACAAGTGAACTTTCAAGTCGATACTTGCAAAACATACCGTGTTAAAATTCTGGGGGAGACAATTCTTTGACTGATCAGTGTAACGAGTGCGATACTTGCAATTATCATTCGGACCTTGTTGACTCGAGCAAAAAATTAAATACAAACTTATGTGCAAGAACTGAGAACGTTTCAGCTGGAAGACTCTTTGAGAAAATGCCTTGTGAAGATGACTAGACATTAGCAAGGATTAAAAGAAATTGATACAGTGCAGAAGAATTATTGGATGTTTATTAATATCGTGCTGTAACATATTTACTAAATATTGTTTCCCTTTTCCACTGGACTATCGTTTGAGTTTATCTTTCTCTCATTCCCATAATTATTAGTTTGAGTGTAAGTTAGTATAAAAGAGTGTCGTATGTAAGCGTGTATGAGTTGTCTGTCATTGAGCATTAATAAATGTTTAAATGAAAATTGTTTCCAGTGTGTGGTGTTAGTGGGTTAGCTAGTGAGTGTGGGTGTTGGGAGGGACATACACACGCTCCCCCTCTGGGACGTGACACTGGTGGAGATGCAGGGTACGACTTGGTAGGTAGAGGGTTAAGCTTTGGGTTAGTTAGTGTTGTGTTGTGGTGTGCATGAAAGCTGATCAGAGACAGTTGGAGTGTGCCGGGCGTGTTAGTTGGTCTTACATCCAGCTTACGTAGGGAAGAGAGGGGTTGCTTCCTCGCCTGTCAGCTCGTGGGCGCCAGCGGGTTGTAGCTTCCTTTGGCATAGTCTTGCTGCTCTCTTGTCAACTGTTAGGCGGGTTTGGTAGGGGAGAACAGTTAAGTGGTATATACATTTAGTAAAGTAGTAGTGTGTACTTAGTAGTTCGGTGTTCTTTGTTGTCATGGCTGATCGCCAGCTGAGATCAGGTACTCGGGAAGTATCGACTAAGATTAGCTCCGCCAAAGGGACAGGCATTGATTTCACGACCGCGTCTACTCCCACTCGAACTACGAGTTCGGTTGCTTTTACTAGCATAGCATCAGGGTTTAGCACAACTGTGTCTACCACTAGAGGGCAGGTGAGTTATTCCACTCCATCACGTTCTCAGATGGCCGCTAGATTTCCCACCTCGAGTTCTACTCGGATGGCTGCACCTTTTGTTTTCCCTTCTACTCCTCCGTCTCCATCAGATGAGTACGCTTCGAATAGCTATGCTAAATACAAACAGATCGCTGCCGACCTACAGCTACAACCAGCCGAGATGGGGAGGTTCATTATGGATAGCATCAGGGCGGACGAGGAGCGCCGCGAACGGGAGGAGGAACGGCGTGAACGTCGGGAAAGGGAGGATCTAGAGCGCCGGGAGAAGCAAGAGCGCGAGAATCGCAAACGGCAAGAGCGTGAAGAGGAGAGGAAGTTCCGTCAGCAAGAGATGGAATTACTTAAGGAATCGATTTCCGTTGCCAGGGATACGTCGTTAAATACGTCCAATGCGAGTAACCATGGTGATGGGGGTTACAAGGTTCGTCTAGAGGTATTTGATGAGAAGGACGACATTGACCAATTTCTGCTACACTTTGAGAGAGTGGCGACTACACACAATTGGCACAAAGGGACTTGGACTACAAGGTTGGTTCCGCTTCTGAAGGGGACCGCCAGAGAGACGTATTTACGCATGACTCCGGAGGAAGCTGGGGATTTTACGGCACTGAAACAGGCTTTGATGAAGAGGTTCCATCGGAACACTGAGTACTATAGGAAGCAGTTCCGTTCTATAAGGAAGGAGGCTTCAGAGTCCTTCAGTGAGTTTATGAAGCGAATGAAATCAGTCCTGCAGCGTTGGTTTTGTATTGCTGGCCGAGACATTGAGGACGCTAAGCAAGTCGTGGATGCATTTCTGTTGGAACAATTTATGGACACTCTTTCACCGGATCTAGATCAGTTCGTTCGTGATCATAGGCCACAGTCAACAGAAAAGGCAGCGGAGCTGGCAGAGCAACATTGTGAAGCCAAGAGAGACGCTAAGAAATCTGCAATTTCGAAGGTAAACGAACGTCAGGGGGGCCAGGGTCCGTGTCAACCTGATAAGACAACAATCAAGCGAGATGTGGATTGTTACCATTGCCACAAGAAGGGCCACGTCAAGATGCATTGTCCCGAGAAGAGAAAAGAACAAGGAGTCCGAGCTGTCAAGATATTATGTGATCACAGCCGACCAGAAGTGTTGCTGAGCTGCTGCGACACGTGTGCAGACCAAGTTTTCCAGCCTCAGACAGAGGTCACAGTCAATGGGACACTCGTGCAAGGGCTGAGGGACACAGGGGCCGACATGGTTGTTGTGGCATCCAGGTTGGTTCCAGGAGAAGACCACACCGGCAGGAGTGTAATGGTTTCCCTTGCCGACGCTTCCCAAGTCATGGAGTGCCCCACAGGTTGGATTCAACTGGATTCACCGTTTATCAAGGGTCGAGTTGAGGCAGTCGTCATGGAACAGCCTTGTCACGATGTCATTATCGGCAATAGTGTGACGTTTGATACAGGTGAAAGAAGGGCTGTACCAGTTTACTTCAAGCGGGAGTTGTCCGCCGCCGTACAAACGCGTGCCCAAACCCGGAAAGGTGATGAATTAGCTCCCTTGCCGATCGAAGCTGGCGAGAGTCTCGATATTACTCCCGCAAAATTGCAGCGTTTACAGCAAGAAGATGAATCGTTGGAAAAGGCAAGAAAGGCGGACGAATCCAAGTCATACTTCAAGTTGAAGAATGGCCAAGTGAAGTACCAGACGATCAAGGGCGTCTTACACCGTATCTTTAGTGACATGAGGGGGACATTCAGGCAAGTGTGCGTTCCTAAGATGTTACGGCCTGAGATAATGAGGCTGGCTCATGATTCACCCATGGGAGGACATATGGGGGCGCGTCGTACTCTCAATAGAATCTGGTCCGAGTTTTACTGGCCAGGAATGTCGGCAGAAATTCGTCGTTATTGCCAGTCCTGCGACCGCTGCCAGAAGACTCAACCACGTGGACGCGTTGCCAAAGTGCCTCTTGGGAAAATGCCTCTGATGGATCAACCATTTCAGCGTGTGGCTTCCGTTGCAGTGGTTGAGGAACCTGAAGATTGGGAAGAAGTCAGAATAACTTCTGAATCAATGCCTATCATCCCGCTGGTAGCTCAGGAATCTCATCAGGACGTCAATGTGGATCCAAGGATGCCTGAAATCCACCAAGAAATCAAGGAGCTTGCAAGACAATATGCGGACATTCTGACTGATCTACCACTGCGGACCAACCTTGCAGAGTGCGGCATTCGAATTGAGCACGACCGGCCAGTCTGCACCAAGCAGTTTCCATTACCGATTTCCCAACGAGAAATCATCAAGGAAGAGGTGGGTCTAGGTGCAGGACTCCTACAGGATCAAGGGTTTGGATTGCAGCCCATCGCCTCAGCCAGCAAGAAACTGAATGCAGCGGAGAGGAACTACTCCACTATTGAGAGAGAATGTCTCGCCATTGTTTGGGGGGTTCAGAAGTTTAGTCCGTATCTGTTCAACCGCCACTTCGTCGTTCAGTGCGACCATCAACCTCTGCAGCATCTACAAAGACAGAAGCAATCTAACCCCAGACTCATGAGATGGGCGATGGTGTTGCAGCCATATGAATTCACCATTCATGTCATTCCTGGGAAAGAAAATGTTGACTCTGATTTCTTGAGCAGAACAGTGTAAAGGTATACGAGGTTTGGTCACACAGGAGTCAGGTTTCGAATTCCTGTGGTACTTCTTGCGATAGACGGATTTGGTTCGCGTCAGTTCTTATTTAGTTAAAACTATTGCTTTAACTTAAGGCGTGAGGTATGTCACGAGCCAATTTCGTATCCGCAAGTACAGTGTATGTTTATTATGCAGTGTGCATAGTTTTGACCGTGTTTGCTACTGTAGGGAACAGGTTTTGTCGAGTTGCACGTGCGTTTTTAGAGTGCGGATTTAGTAGGCCTAATATAATATGCGGTGAGCGTTATATTTGGGCGTGTATTTTTGTAAGTTAATTTTTGATTGGATTGTCATAAGGATTTCTAGTTTGTAACATACTCGTATAATAGGTTAGAACGAAAAGTGGGTTAGATGCCAGCTAGCGTTCAAAGGGTGTGTACGGAGAGCATAGACCTTAGTGAAAACTCTATTGTTTTTCTTTGGATGACGATGTGTGTGGTTGCTGGGTTGCGACTCCATCGTGAAAAGCTGTTGCTGCAGTTGTTTCCTCTCTGGCCTCACGAGTTGGGTGGTAGGTTGAGAACCTTTCTTTGACGCTGTTGGTTGTGCGTTTGAGGGTGAATGTATTTTCAGTTTCTTTGGTTTATTTTGGTAGGTGCTCTGTTCAATGGCCGAACGTTGGCTGGGGAGGGGAGAGATAGTGGGGGGGGGTATCATTTCATAAATATATATGCATGAATGGCTGTGCAGCAAGTACGAATGTCATTACGAATAAGTATATTATTTGTGTACAATAATTTAGATGTATTAAGAATAATTGAAAACGGGAAATCGTTGAGGTTCTTCGAGCATCAGTTTTAAATTATATGTGGTAGCTGAGGATAGGCTAGTGTTGTTTCAGAACTCTATTGCATCACTGAGACGCTGGCTTGCTCCGCCATTATTTCTGAACTGGGTTGTCCATACTGAGGGAAGAAGTCTGGAAGTGGTTTGACCTGGGGGTGTTCCTCTCTCCATTGCCACGTCATCGCTTACCTCCCTTGAGCCAGCCTACCATATCCTTTTTGTGTGTATGATTAATTTCAGCAAACAAGTGAACTTTCAAGTCGATACTTGCAAAACATACCGTGTTAAAATTCTGGGGGAGACAATTCTTTGACTGATCAGTGTAACGAGTGCGATACTTGCAATTATCATTCGGACCTTGTTGACTCGAGCAAAAAATTAAATACAAACTTATGTGCAAGAACTGAGAACGTTTCAGCTGGAAGACTCTTTGAGAAAATGCCTTGTGAAGATGACTAGACATTAGCAAGGATTAAAAGAAATTGATACAGTGCAGAAGAATTATTGGATGTTTATTAATATCGTGCTGTAACATATTTACTAAATATTGTTTCCCTTTTCCACTGGACTATCGTTTGAGTTTATCTTTCTCTCATTCCCATAATTATTAGTTTGAGTGTAAGTTAGTATAAAAGAGTGTCGTATGTAAGCGTGTATGAGTTGTCTGTCATTGAGCATTAATAAATGTTTAAATGAAAATTGTTTCCAGTGTGTGGTGTTAGTGGGTTAGCTAGTGAGTGTGGGTGTTGGGAGGGACATACACACGCTCCCCCTCTGGGACGTGACAGAAAGAAATGTGATTATTAGAAATGTACTTATTATCATATAATAAACAGAGAGGCAGACAGACAGACAGAGTGGACAACAACAACAAAAAGAACAGAACTTTTTTTTTTTAAGGACAGAAACGTCTGAAATAAAATTAAAGAAAGTAAAAGAAAAGAAAAGAAAAGAAAGGACGAAATGAAGGAAGGAAAGAAAAAAGATAGAATGAAGGAAAAAAAGAACAGGAAATATGAAAAAAGAAATAAAAGAAAAGAAAGAAAGAACTAAAGAAAGAAAATGAAATACATAAAAATGAAGAAAACGAAAGAAGGCAGAAAGAAAGAAAGTTAAATATGAGGAAATAAAATGAAAGGTATAAAGAAATAACTGAAGTGAGGAAACAAAACCACGAAGCATTTAAAAGAAAAAATACCCAAAAAGAGCAATACATACAGAAGAAATAAAGTCCATTAAACCGAGGAAGGACAACGACGGGGAACGCCAAAGACTGGTCAGCCGAACACGGGTTGAAGGCCAAAAGGGAGAAACGATCATTCACCCCTTTAACAGGTATAGGGAGAGATGGAGAGAAAGAGAAAAGAAAAAGAAAAAAACGTTGTCGACAGGACGAAAAGGTGGATACGAAACTTCTCCAATTTCAACTGATACGGGAGAAGGAGGGGCAGATTTAACTTTTTCTTTTTACTTTTCTTTTCTTATTTTGTTTGTAAAGGTTGCTGACAAGACTACAAAACTACAGAAAACAGCGCAGGTGGAACGTCAACACCAGAAGCACCGTTTTATGCGGTCTGCGATTCTTCGTGACAAGACGGTAATGAATTGCTACATCACGCGCGCGTACACACACACACCACGTTAAATAAATAAAACACATAATAAGATACACGAGAGCACACTCACAAAATCTTTCTCTCTCTCTCTCTCTCACTCTCTCTCTCTCTCTCTCTCTCTCTCTCTCTCTCTCTCTCTCTTAATTTGATTACAAACAAATGGCACCGAGATTCTACATCACGCGCGCGCACACACACACACACCACGTTAAATAAATAAAACACATAATAACATACACGCGAGCACACTCACAAAATCTCTCTCTCTCTCTCTCTCTCTCACTCTCTCCCCGCTCCCCTCTCTCACACTGACGTAAGTCAAAGGTTAGTCATAGTTATTTTAATAGTCTCTCTCTCTCTCTGTCTCTCTCTCTCTGTCTCTCTGTCTCTCTCTCTCTGTCTCTCTCTCTCTGTCTCTGTCTCTGTCTCTCTCTCTCTCTCTCTCTCTCTCTCTCTCTCTCTCTCTCTCTCTCTCTCAATTTTATTACAAACAAATGGCACCGAGATTCTCTAGTGAGATTCTCAATCAGAGCAACTGGCCTCAGATGCTGCAAGTTGTGGTTCATAACGGGGGATCAGCCTGTCTATACTGGATGTCCCCTTTGTGGTCACGAATTAGAAGATGAATATCACGTTTTCTTTGTTTGCCCTGCAGATGAATCTATATGTAGCAATTGCATACCTATATAACATATATTACATTATAATACGTCACAGCAGCAGGTAACAAAACTGCTTGCATATAAGGATGAAAATTAAATTGAACAAATTACGCATCATTTGTGGCATAAGCCTTAATAATTAGACAGTGTCACCTATTAGAGATGTAGTGAGAAAGCATCTATTAGTATTTCAACGTGGGTCAAATGATAGATAGATAGATAGATAGATAGATAGATAGATAGATAGATAGATAGATAGATAGATAGATAGATAGATAGATAGATAGATAGATAGATAGATAGATAGATAGATAGATAGATAGATAGATAGATAGATAGATAGATAGATAGATAGATAGATAGATAGATAGATAGATAGATAGATAGATAGATAGATAGATAGATAGATAGATAGATAGATAGATAGATAGATAGATAGATAGATAGATAGATAGATAGATAGATAGATAGATAGATAGATAGATAGATAGATAGATAGATAGATAGATAGATAGATAGATAGATAGATAGATAGATAGATAGATAGATAGATAGATAGATAGATAGATAGATAGATAGATAGATAGATTAGGTTACATTACATTACATGATTATTGCTTCAGGTCCAACGGACTCTTCCGAATATATAGATTAGGTTAGGTTAGGTAAGGTAAGGTAAGGTAAGGTAAGGTAAGGTAAGGTAAGGTAAGGTAAGGTAAGGTAAGGTAAGGTAAGGTAAGGTAAGGTAAGGTAAGGTAAGATAAGATAAGATAAGATAAGATAAGATAGATTGATAGAGACTGTGTACCCGTCCGGATTTACTAATGTATGATGTAATTGAAAACAAGAGAGATTGGTCAATTCGTCCCGTTAGAACAAATGTCTGTATATATGTGTGCGGCAGAAGAATAAATTACGCGTTTTATTCACTCATATTGAAAATAATGTAATAAAGTTTTTATTATATTTTTAGTCATAGGTTGCATGCATAGTTTCTGCATTCATATTTATCTGTAAAAAAAAAAAAAGCTAATTATTGTTAATGTTTAAACGTTTTTTTAAATGTTTGGTGAATTGTTTTAAACCCTGGGTGAGGACTGGTGGCTAAAGTCATTAATGAATCAAATTGTCACTTGTCTGTTTGTGTCTGTCTGTCTGACTCTCTTTCCCTCTCTCTCAGCTTGTTAGTCTTAAATGAGAAGAGGTATAAAAGAAATAAATAAAAGGAAAGAGAGAGAAAGTGAGAGAGGGGGGAGGGAGGGACGGAGGGAGGAAGGTAGATAGGAGAGAGGGAGAGAAAGAGAGAGAAGGGTGAGGAAGAGAGAGCGAGAAAGCGACAGACAGAAACACACACGCGCGCACACACACACACCCACACACACAACCACACACCCCCACACACATGCACACACACACACATGCACCCACACATGCACACACACACACACACACACAAACACACGATCAAACAGAATAAAGATTTTCACGAGAAAAGAGACGGGTAGACAATATAGCTCAAAAGGCAATGTAGGCAGACAAAGAGACAGCCAGACAAATATAGTTTAAACGACAACGTACGCATCGCATTAATGATTGTTTTATTGCTTCACAAGTTAAGTGCATTCACCGCCAGTGGGAAAGTCAGTTTATGGATTATTGTCAGTAAACGCAATAAACCTAGCCAGTCTTAATTATTTCCTTTATACTGTCGCTTCACGCCAAGATTTTTGACAGATAACTCGGCCTTTTGGTGGTTAATGCATATTGTAGGAGTGGATTTTTTTTTCTCATCACGTATGCGTCCATTTTAGACCGTCATTTTTTAGTAATATTTATCATTGTGCATTCATGTAAGCACTGCACTAAAAGTACACTTAATAATTATCAGTGTTGTGTTGTATGGTAATTTCGGGATTTCGGCAGTGTATAAAAACAATAACTAAATATTTATGCGCATATTTTGTGAATTCATTGTGCATTGCAACATAAGCAAGGTTTTGATGTCAGGTTTGTGGTGTGTGCATCACTGTATGGTAATGTTGACACTCAAACCACAACCCCATCACTCAATGTCTGTATCAATGTATTTCACAAGTTGAACACTGAGGTTTAACGTCTACACCCACCATTGGCCGTCCCACCAGACGGGAATAACCATTCCAGGGAACAAGGGGTAGGGACCTGAATCAACACTGAATCACCAGAGCAATCCTACTGCTAAAATGGGCAATGAAAAATGGACCCCGGGATTGGAACCTGGATCATCGGTGTGCCAGGCGAACGCTCTACCCACTGAGCTACCGCGGAGTGAGGGTAAAAAATTTTTTTTTTTAATCACAACCATTGCTCCGGGTCTTAAACATCGTCTTCGTCATCACAACCATCATCACGTACCTCTTCTCCTTCTTCTTTCTTTCTTCTTTTCTTTCCTCATCTTCATTTTTTTTTAAAATCTGTCTTTCTATTTATTCTCTGTAACTTTCTCTTTTTTTTTGTTTATCCTCCGTCTAAATCATCATCATCATCATCATCATCATCATCATCATCATCATCATCATCATCATCATCATCACCATCATCGTCGTCGTCGTCGTCGTCATCATCATCATCATCATCATCATCATTATCGTCGTCGTCATCATCATCATCATCAATATTGCTTCTTATTCTTTTAAATGTATGCGAAAAATAATTATTATTATTGTCATTAATATGCAAAAATGCGTCCTACTCCCGTTAACGTGGGTCGTTGAAGCAAAAGACGATGAAGCACAGTTGTATAATTTTAGCTACAGAGCAGTGCCGGGACAAAAGACTATTAGTTAACAGTACTACTAGCGAGTAAAACGACGAAATCCCCAGACAGACATTCTGTATCAACAGCGTCCCGTCCAAGAATTGTTAAGAACAGAGTAGTGCATGGTCACAGTGTTGAGTCACAGACTGTTATGTAACAGAACTAATAATAATAATAATAATAATAATAATAATAATAATAATAATAATAATAATAATAATAATAATAATGGACATTTATATAGCGCTATTACTTGTCCTTTTAGAGACAAGCGCATAGCGCTTTACATGAAAGGAAAGAAACAAACATGAACTAACCCCTTAAACGTCAATGTGAGCGACACAGACTCTGGCAGTGGTTGAAGAGAACCTTTGTCATTAACATTCAGGGCCTAAATTACATTATTGCGTCACATTACAGACAATCGTAGACAGCGGGGACCACATATATACGTGCATAGAGAGAGACTTTGTGAAACTTTGGAACTTTTTTTACTATTTTTTTTTTATATATAAGGGATAAAGATTTTAGACGAATTATACAGTCTAATCTTCCAATCTGTCTCTTAAAAAATTAACATAGTAAAGAACCTTTAACTTTAACTTGGAATTTCATATAACTCGCACACACATACATGCACACACAATCACACCAACATTTTCATCATTATTTTTAAACAATTGTAGGCAATTACCCCCCACCCCATACCCCTAACCCTTATAGTAATAATAATAATAATAATAATAATAATAATAATAATAATAATAATAATAATAATAATAATAATAATAATAATAATAATAACAACAACAATTATTTTTATTGTTATTCTTATCATCATAAGAATAAAAATAATAACATTGTCATCATTATTATCATTATCACTATCACCACCATCACCATTACCACCATTATTATTATTATAACAAGAATTACAATATTAACAGCAATAACAACATTAAGAAGAAGAAGAAGAAGAAGAAGAAGAAGAAGAAGAAGAAAGAAAGAAAGAAAGAAAGAAAGAAAGAAAGAAACTATATGAATAAATGCGTTCTCATATATGTTATTATACATCGCATTTATGAGAGAGAGAGAGAGAGAGAGAGAGAGAGAGAGAGAGGAGAGAGAGGGAGGTAGGAAAAGAAAGGGAGGGAGATAGAAGGAGAGAGGTAGAGGGGGAGAGAAGAGAGCACAGAGAGAGAGAGAGAGCGAGAGAGAGAGAGAGAGAGAGAGAGAGAGAGAGAGAGAGAGAGAGAGAGAGAGAGAGAGAGAGAGAGAGAGAGAGGAGGAACGAAAGAGAAAAAGATGGTTATAGCGAGAACAGTGAGGTGGAGGGAAGCAAAATAAACAAAATTAAATAAATGGGGGTAGGGGGGAGAGGGGAGAGGGGCGAGGGAGGGAAAGAAATAAAGAAACAGAACGTGAGAAACACAAAGAAAAAGTAAGACAGAAAGAAAGAACGGACAAAAATGACAGACTGACTAAAAGAAAAGAAGTCACAACGAAAGAAAGAAAGAAAGAAAGAAAGAAAGAAAGAAAGAAAGAAAGAAAGAAAGAAAGAAAGAAAGAAAGAACGGGGAAGAAAGGTTTTTGTTTTTTTAAATGACAGACTGACTGAAAGCAAGAGAAAGAAAAAAAAACAATGATAGAGTGAAAGAAAGAGAGAGAAAGAAAGAAAGGAAGAAGAAAGAAAGAAAGAAAGAAAGAAAACTACAAAGAAAGAAGACCAGTAAAGCAGCACAAGCAGCATTATACACTCAGACTGCAGTGAATTAGACTTGCATCAGTTGTGCGTGCGTGCGTGCGTGTGTGTGTGTGTGTGTGTGTGTGTTTGACGATGTATGTTAACGGCGCTGAGAAAAACAAGGGCTGAAGCGTAAATATGATGACAGCCCGCTATTCTCGCGCTTCCTGGCTCGCTTGACTGCCTTTCGACATGGCCCAGTGCCCCACATCCCAAAGCAGGGCAGTCAGCCACCCAAACGTCTGTCCTGCCTTGGCATAGTTTGTATGTGCGTGTGTGTGTATGGGTGGTGTGTGTGTGTGTATTAAAGGCCCCAAGTCGTCTCCTTTCTGCTGGCTAGGCTTATTCTTCAAGCCCACTTTGCAATCTGACGCAGTGTGTCCATCTTCAAAGGCCGTTTTCCACTTCAAAACATAACTGAAATCCCCGATGCTAATCCATATCTGAATACAGAAGACAGAATGTATTCAGCCCAATGACAACATACATTGCATAATATAAATTGCTTCCATGTTGGCAGACAGTCACACATAAGTTACACACTCCACACCACACAACACCTTTTAAGACATCAATTAGAAGATCTCCCATACACAGTTAAGCGCAATCTCAATGGACAGATCAGGTATCAAAAATGGACATGTCAAGTAGCAGAAAATGGACATCAGTATATATTATATCCCCGGCAAGCTTTAATCACCAAATCTAATGCGCGCGCGCATACAAACACATTTATTCTGTCTCTCTGTCTCTGTCTGTCTCTCTGTCTCTGTCTCTCTGTCTCTGTCTCTCTCTCTCTGTCTCTCTCTCTCTCTCTCTCTCTCTCTCTCTCTCTCTCTCTCTCTCTCTCTCTCTCTCTCTCTCTCTCTCTCTGTGCATGTTGCGGGCAGAATTTAAAAAAAAATATTTGCATGCTAGAGAGTTTTTAATGTTGACATGCGTCTGTCTTCCTCCATAAAATATTATGCGAAAACTGCTGTCTTCATTTTATTGATTTATTTGCTGAGGTTTTGCTAGCACTTATCAACCAATGAACGAAACAAAGTTCGGCACATTTCCCTTCTTCTTCTTCTTCTTCTTCTTCTTCTTCTTCTTCTTCTTCTTCTTCTTCTTCTTCTTGAGGATATAGTAGAAACTCCATCCACGCGAAGACTAAACTCCAGGATTTTGAGGTCGTCAGTACGACTTATGTTAATCTTATGAATATAAAATTGATACCACAGGAGGTTCTGGGGTGCGCATTGCATGATCAGACTTCACAATAGCTGGCTTAATCACGCATTCCTGCAATTTGGGCCACCGAAATTTCGCTCTCCGGGCAGTATTCACTGGTCCCTTCTCTCGTCGCAAACTAAACCTCTGTGTTTCTGTAACCACCATCATCGATACGTGCATGCATATAAATATAATAGCGGCCCTGATCGCTACATGTAAGCGTGGTTAGCGGTGTGTTTTGTCTGTTTCTCAACCAACCATCAGGCTGCTTTCAATATTACATTCCTCCCTCCCTCCCCACCTACCCACTCACACTCCCTCCATCCCCCCACCCCCCACCTACCCAAAAAAAAAAAAAAAAGACAACTTAACATGGTAACGACTGTCTCACTCTCAGCTGTAATATTCAACCAGAATCTTAGGAATTTGCACGCAAGAGGGTACATCTCAGCCATTCAAGCATGTTCAAAAATGTTCGTCATGCATAACTGCCATTTAAGCATGTTCGTCAGTTAAGCATGTTTGTCTTGGCAGCATGTTCGTTAATGGAGCATATATCCGCTGTGGAAGCATGTTGGTCATGGAAGCGTATCTGTCATTTGAGCATGTTCGCAATGTAAGCTTGTCGGCAATGTAAGCCTTTTCACCCCTCGTTTCATGGCCATTATTCTCACAGGCGTGTAAATACCAGTGATCAGCCTTAACACATATAAAGCGTCGTGTTAACCTATTACTCAAGCACAACGCTGGACACAATATACGTAAGCGGGCATGAGCGCCTTCCTTTCTTACCAGTAAGCCTTGGGGTTTGGGTTGATGTTGCCCGGCGGCAGCGGCTTACTTTCTAGGCGAGGATCATTGTCTTTGACATTTCTCAAACTGCCTTTCTCACTCTCCGTCCGCCCAAACACGTGACTATCGTCGCCGCCTGACTGAGCATAAAACAAAACAATGGTCTGTCTCGTGCGGACAGGACTCAAAAATTGCCCAGAGTGAGTGAATGAATGAATGAGATTAAAAGTTAGTAAGCGTTTAATTTTATTATTATTTATTATTATTGAGGATGTTTATAGCGCACTTATCTCGCCGTACTTGACCAGACTCTAGGCGCTGGCCGATACAGGATCTAACTCAAACCGCCCGAGACGCTGACCCGCCTTTAGGCGCATGGTCCGATGCCCGGACAAATGAGCACTATCCAAGCCAGCCAGGGATGGGGGAGAAAGGACCAAGTGCATGCTGGGTGTGCTCTTGTTACCGACACTCACCCGTCTAGGACATGAGCGTCAGGATCTTTAAAGTCCGTTATGATGGAATGTATGCGACAGACACAGACTAGACCTCGGTGTATACTCTCATCCGAAGGAGTAGGAAACGGGAGTAAAGTGTCTTTCCCAGGTACACAACACAATGGCCCGGACAGGGCTCGAACCCGGGACCTTCAGATCCGCAAGCCAAAGCACTACCATTAGACCACCGTGCCTCTACAATAACTGCATACCAAAAAGCATGATCACAGCGCACAAAGGAGTCAGGTAAGAAATCAGATACTATCTTTCCCAAACTCCATCCAAAACATTACACGAAAGACAATGGGCTACATCCTTAGGTATCAGATCCACCCGCCCAAGTTCAGTGGTAGAGCGATCGTCTGGCACAACGATTACGCAGGTTCGATTCCCGTGGTGTGCAAAATAAAAATGGCCGTCTATGCACTGTGGTTGGGCTGGTGATTCAATGTTGATTTTGGTCCCTTACCCTCTTACTGGCGATGGCTACCGTCTGTCATATCCGCCAATAGTGGCTCTAGCCGTGGCGATGGCTACCGCCTGTCATGTCCGCCAATAGTGGCTCTAGCCGTGGCGATGGTTACCGTCTGTCATGTCCGCCAATAGTGGCTCTAGCCGTGGCGATGGTTACCGCCTGTCATGTCCGCCAATAGTGGCTCTAGCCGTGGCGATTGTTACCGTCTGTCATATCCGCCAATAGTGGCTCTAGCCGTGGCGATGGTTACCGCCTGTCATGTCCGCCAATAGTGGCTCTAGCCGTGGCGATGGTTACCGTCTGTCATGTCCGCCAATAGTGGCTCTAGCCGTGGCGATGGCTACCGTCTGTCATATCCGCCAATAGTGGCTCTAGCCGTGGCGATGGCTACCGTCTGTCATATCCGCCAATAGTGGCTCTAGCCGTGGCGATGGTACCGTCTGTCCTATCCGCCAATAGTGGCTCTAGCCGATGGTACGCTGTTAAGTCCGCCAATAGTGGCTCTAGCCGTGGCGATGGTTACCGCCTGTCATGTCCGCCAATAGTGGCTCTAGCCGTGGCGATGGTTACCGTCTGTCATATCCGCCAATAGTGGCTCTAGCCGTGGCGATGGCTACCGTCTGTCATGTCCGCCAATAGTGGCTCTAGCCGTGGCGATGGTTACCGCCTGTCATATCCGCCAATAGTGGCTCTAGCCGTGGCGATGGTTACCGCCTGTTATGTCCGCCAATAGTGGCTCTAGCCGTGGCGATGGTTACCGTCTGTCATGTCCGCCAATAGTGGCTCTAGCCGTGGCGATGGTTACCGCCTGTCATGTCCGCCAATAGTGGCTCTAGCCGTGGCGATGGTTACCGTCTGTCATATCCGCCAATAGTGGCTCTAGCCGTGGAGATGGTTACCGTCTGTCATATCCGCCAATAGTGGCTCTAGCCGTGGAGATGGTTACCGTCTGTCATATCCGCCAATAGTGGCTCTAGCCGTGGAGATGGTTACCGCCTGTCATGTCCGCCAATAGTGGCTCTAGCCGTGGAGATGGTTACCGCCTGTCATGTCCGCCAATAGTGGCTCTAGCCGTGGAGATGGTTACCGCCTGTCATGTCCGCCAATAGTGGCTCTAGCCTTTAATGTTCAATGTTCATTCTATTGCATCGTTCCATCTCAATAAGACAACAGAAATCAGGGGTGAACATATCAAACTCCACTGATCAACCGTCAGTCCCTCAGTATCTATGCACTCTTAGTATGGCATCTATCTCCATTTGAAATGTGTGCCATTCTTGCACGCTTCACATCAAAAGTACACATCTGTACACGACTTTTTCACCTTTTTGCTCAAGCCCCCAGGGCAAGAGGGGATTAAGGTGTCATAAATGTGTCCACTCCATCATTCATCTAGACGTGCTATCGCTTTGGGATAATTACAGCAAATATCAAAATAGTATTGGTCATGAACACACCCATGCCTTTGAAATCCATGTTTAACACCGCGACCGACACCTTACTAAATACCACCATCACCACCGACCATCACCATCATCATCGCCGTCGTCGCCGCTATTCATCTTCAGCATCGTCATCATGTGGCAATTGACAAACCTCGGATCCTCCTCCTCCTCATCATCACCATCATCATCATCATCTACATTACTTCAAAACACACACACATACACACGCACACACACAACATTCAAAACAAAAAGCGAAATATATGTAATCTTTAGGAAACAAGACAGGAAGCGAGCACACACATATTTGACACAAATGACTGTATAATGTTATAGTTGTGTTGACAACATCCTATTGATCATGCCAGGCGTTTCGCTTGCAACAAGACGATCCAACGCCTAACATGGCGTCAACCAGCTTGGACTTCACACCTGGACAAATATTTTTGGCATTCCATATCTGGGAATACTTTGAAAGTGCCCGACGGGGGCAAGAGAAGGGAGGAGAGAGGTCAGAACGAGCCCAGTGCCGTGACATCGGTCAGTCGGTCAGTTGGAAGCCATATCTCCAGAACGACTTAACGGATTTTGACCAAACCTCATAGGAACATTACACAGGTCACTGGCTTGCCTCCCGTGCCATCACATTTGCTCTACCGCTAAGGTCAAGGTCAGTGCAGTGATTTTGTTGCTCAGTATCTCAAAAATGGCTGAAGTGACTTTGTTGCGTTTGCAGACCTGCCTACCTCCTTTTTGCCTTGACAGAAGAACACTCCGGAAAAAGCGGAAGAATCCAGCACAAAAGCAGAAGAAAAATTTGTCGCTGAATATGCCTCTCTCACTTGTACAAAGATCCTTGAACATAACATTAAAACTTTAAATTTTTTTTTTTTTTTTACCCAACAGTAAGTTTCATTCTTTGTACACACAGGCAGTCATCACTGAAGAATTCTTATAATTTTATATTTCTTCTTCTTTTTTACGGTCTCACTCTCATCTTTGTCAACGTGAACGGTTTCTTCGTCGTCCGTTTCATGAACGCGCTTCGTCGCCATATTTGAGAAAGAAAGACTTCTTTTGTGTTCTTCAGTACAGAAGAGTGCAGCACAGTGGTTATCTCCCTTCTGTACAAAAAATACGATCACTCTTACGGATTCAAGACTAGATTGTATGTCTGTGTGTTGTGTGTGTGTGTGTGTGTTTGTATGAAGTGATCCGTATGACAGTCACAGGTAACAGCGAGAAGTGACGCATATTTCGTTCTGCAGCGTTTGTGTATTGTATGCCTAATTCCGCCCGTCCGTTCCCAACTGCGCCTAAATATGCACAACATAAAACAGGGACGCTGTCGTCCGCGTCTGACTGATACACCAAAACGATGCCATAAATAAAAACGGCTGTCACCAACAGGCCATCTTTAAAACAAGAAGGTAGGACGGGACGGATGTGAGATGGAAACAGGGATGAGTGGGCAAAGGGAGAAGAGAGAAGGGGAGAGAGAGGGAGAAAGAGAGAGAAAGAGAGAGAGAGAGAGAGAGAGAGAGAGAGAGAGAGAGAGAGAGAGAGAGAGAGAGAGAGAGGTGGAGGGCGGAGAGTAAAGACCGACGGAGAAAAGAGGCAGGAAATGCAGCTAGCTTGCCGCAAACATGTCGATATTCTGGTACGCAACCATAAGAGTTTGTAACAATTCGCCGCATTGAGTATGCTATACGAGCACGAATATTAGCCATAGAATAAGACCACACTCATCCTCCTCCACCTCATCATCAATATTATCACCGTCATCAATATTATTATCATCACCATCAATGTGATTATTATCAACATCATCCATAATCAATGTCAGCATCATCATCAATAATAATATCATTATCATTATTACTATCGTCATCATTATCATCAATATTATTATCATCACCATCATCATCGACATCGGCATCATCATTACCATCATCATCGTCGCTATCATCATTATTACGATCATCGATTTCGTGTAAAGCATGTCCTGGCGACAAGGACGGCGTGCTATACAAATGGACAGTGAGTTGAACGGACATGTAAGGGTGAGGCAGGGTGGGGAGGGGAAGTGATGCCAGGAGGGGAGAGAGACAGACAGACAGACAGACAGACAGAGAGCTGATTGGAAAGAGTGTTGGGTGTTAAAATCAACGAGTGCTGCTTTGGACGTCTAGCTCAAAATTGCAAAAGATAAGATAAGATAAGATAAGATAAGATAAGATAAGATAAGATAAGATAAGATAAGATAAGATAAGATATCAATTTAATTTTGCAAGGGTAAAAGAATAAGCGCTGGATGCGCTTTTTTACATCTTGCCCTTGGGGTTTTAACAATAACTATTAAATACAACTCAAGGTTATAACATTGAGATCATGGAACAATAACAAAAAAAACAAAGTCATCATTAGATAAAATCCTTTTCAAACAATTGAAATAAAATTAATGTTGTTAATATCAATCAACAACATTAACAAAAGAAAGAGGGAGACAGAGAGCGAGACAGAGATAGAGATCGACACAGAGAGAGACAGACAGACAGATCAAAATGTAAATATTTTTATATTATTGTTACCTTTTTAATTGCATTTACTGACAGCAATTGCATGTTAGAATTTCTCTTGTGAAATAATAAAGTTTTCTGAATTGGAATCTGAATCTGAGAGACAAAGATTTCATTCACCGGACTGGTAAAACGTGACTATTCGCTCATATAGCCACACACCTTTGTGTGCGTCTCACAATACACGATCTCTTACGAATACGACCCCTTTATTATCCCCATGAGAGAGCAACCATAAAGACATCCTTACTTTACCCATATCATATTTCTTACGTTTTTTCTCACCACATTTCTAATTATAATTATTATATTTAATCCCTTCACTGTTTTTCGTGTGTTATAACCATTTCCTTGTCTTTTGTTTCCCTCTCTATAAATCCTACCTTAAGTGTAATTAGCATTAACCTCTGCATTTAACCTTTCCACATAACCGTCCTCATAATCCATTTTAACCTCGGTTTCTTCGTAAAGGATAATAACGGTCATGCACCTCTTGATGCTTGTTTCCACCTCTCGGAGCGTGTAACGCCGCATTGGGTTCTTCTCCAGCATCACGTTTCATTAGAATGAGGCACCGGACAGCTTAGCCGACATTCGGGCAAGGCAACTCCCACTCTCAAGTATAGTATAAGGCTACGTCTAGTCTCGCCACGCTGAAAGAATGACGCACATGACACGTCTAGACTTCTGTTATTTTATTGGAATTTTTTTTTAACAAACATTTTCATTTGTACTTTTCTTTATCTTTTCAGTACAGTATGAGAAAAGTACATTAACCCTTGCGGGGTTGTGCTCGGGAGAAAAAAAAGAAGAAGAAACAAAAAAATAAGCAACACAATTTTACCTGCAACTGATAAAAACGGTCTAACATCATCCTCTTCCAGATATACGTCACACACCCCCACCCCTCAACCCTCCCCCCCCCATACACACAGCCGAGGTTATACATTATTATCATGACTTTCCCGAAACGCCACCTCCGTTGTGCTGACAATGGGTCAGATTTCGTCCCCCTTTTTAAGTACTTTGAAGTGTTCGACCCCTAACCCTAACCCAGCCCCAACCCTAACGGATCATTGTTCTGACGTCAAAACAAGTAGGCATGTCAATACAAGTTATGTAGATGTTCACTGATTTGTCCAGAATGAATGAACATTGAGGTTTAACGTCTACACCCACCATTGGCGATATGGCAGACGGGGATAACCATCCCAGGGAAAGAGGGGTAGGGACCTGAATCAACACTGAACCACCAAAGCAATCATACTGCTAAAATGGACAGTGAAAATGGCCACATTTTATATCGCCCACCACGGGATTCGAACCTGGGTCAACGGTGTGCCAGGCAAACGCTCTACCACTTGATCTACGGCGGTGGTGTCCAGATAATACTGTGTAAACAAGGACACACACACACGCACACACACACACACCCACACACACACACACAAAGTAAGTTGCCCATCCGCCGTTGCACTCCAATGTTATCCATTGGATAAAAATAAAGTAGCAGTAGCGTAGTAGGTTGAGCACACCCTACAAGTTCAGGTTGAGCACACCCTACAAGTTCAGGTTGAGCACACCCTACAAGTTCAGGTTGAGCACACCCTACAAGTTCAGGTTGAGCGCACCCTACAAGTTCAGGTTAAGCAAGCAGGTCAAGTTCGGGATGGGTGACATTGTTTTTGAAGGTAGCCGCCAAACGACACACGCAGAATGAAACAAGCGCACGACACAACCCAGTCCACTCAGCTGTAAATGGGCACCTAGTACGTGGCTCTGTTAACAACCTGGAAAGGTAAGGCACCATCATACGCTAAGTCCTCTCAGCGGTCAATGGGTACCTAATACCTGGCTCTGTCTAGGTAAAGCAGCGAGAGTCAAGGTGCGGTCTGACATGAAGTGAAACAGAAGCAAAGCGGTAAACAAAGCCAAGCATCTGCTTCTAGAAGCAAGTGCGTTTATAATGCTTTGCTTTGTGAACTGGTCACACGATGAGAAGTTTTGCATAAGCAGTCTGCGTGGAAGCAATGCGCAATAAGTTGTAAATCAGTTACCTCCCTTTACGCGTATGGGGCTTTTTCAGGGTTTGGTTTCTGTAATTTTGACTTCTAACATTCCATAATGCCTCGTGGCTTTGAATTAGATCGATGAGAATAAACGTATCGTCTTGTTTCAGATTTGCTAATGACCCAGTAGCTTTTGATGCCACCATGATCGCTGAAATGATAACAACCTCGTTTTCGTACGTCGGCTCTTCAGATTGGCTGCCAATCAAATGCTTCAGCGAAACAACCCAAAATTTTAGAGCACGCTCAAACACTGAAAGCATCGGCTTTGCTTCACTTCGGCGCTTTGCTGCTGTTATGCTTTAGGTCTAGTCACACCATAAACATCGTCAAAACTACGATTTTTCGTGTTTTACTGGCTGTTTTGCTTCTGTTTCACTTCCCGTCAGACCGCACCTTAAGAGATGGCCACCACCCTCATTAAGCTGACTCAGACAAAAACTAGGTTCCAAAGGCCTCTCTCCCCAACAACAGATAGGTTAGCGGGTTACCTTTATCGTGCTACCACCTCTGTCTGTTTGTGCTGGTGAACAATGGGTGAAGCAAGAGTACGAACAACAACAATAGATAATTTACACAGCCCAGTGACATGGTGAAAAAAAGACAATTTATTGTGAGGTACCTACAGAAAATAGCAGGTAATATCAGTCAATCAAAAAGATCATGATGATGGCAACGACGATCGATGATCTTGAAGAGGAGGAGGACGACGATGACGACGACAACAGTGACAATGACGACAATAAAGACAACGAAAATGCAAAAAAAGTTAAAAGTATGGAGAGGTTTAGCAGTGAGTTAAAGGTATAGAGAGATTTAGCAGTAAAACGTCATTCGGCTTACCCAGTGCAGGTGATACATATCCATCAGTAAATGAGGATGTCGACTTGTAAATCGCAGTTCTTCACGAATGTCATACTCACGGCGCATTTAAAAAAGAAGAAGAAGGAAATCAATAAATCACACAACACAAAAGAGTAATTGGCACCTCTGACCCGTCTAGGACCCGAGCGTTAGGATCTTTAATGATTAGATCACACAAGAAAATAAATGCAGGGCCTTACTCCCGAAAACTGACTTGGCCGAACTCCTGACTGGAAATCACAATCTGTCAGCAAACTGTAACGTTAATTCCATACATAATGGAACAAATCCGCAAACAAACGTTGATGGTAACCCACAATGAATACGAGCCTAACATATGCTCTACAGTGTGGTAGTGTGTAGTTTTCATTCTGCAATCACCAGGCCGACGTTATAATCCTGCCCAGAAAGTCAATAATAACAGCGCGGAGATCCTCAAATCCAAGAACGCCAGATCACATTCAAAACCAGATCACATTCACAATTCCATCAAGTTGAAGCTGAAGAAGAACGCATCCAAATGCGATTTGCACCTCAAGTTTTACGAATTACTCCATTACGAACTGCAGACATTTAAGTCATAACAGCGAAATTGTAACAGCATCATATATTGATTGTAATTCTTAGCCATTTCTGAAGATACATCTTTCAAGAAGAACAGAAGAACTGCCAACTATGTAATAAGTTTAATCGTATAATTATAAAATCGTGTATACCGTCGTTACTTCACACTTTAATAAATAAATAAATAAATAAAAACTTCAACTGGGTTTTGAGTGTTCCCCCTATTTTAATGTAGACATAAGATAGAAGACTATTTAATCACCCAGTAACACGATACAAGGATTTTGGAGTGCCATTCTCTCCTCGTTAATAAGACACATAAATCTGTGGACTACGTTTTATTTACTCTGCCGTCCATTGAGAACTAGGAAAGTAGAAAGAGGTCTGGAGCAGGAGCAGCGGCCACATCAACAGCCAATACTTTACAGCTACAAAGCACCAGGCGAGGGATGGAGACACAACAACAACAACAACAGCAGCAGCAGCTCCTTCACGCCACAAGCCAAAGACTGACGGGTTAGTGGGCTCCGCGGTCCCCCTTTACTTCACACGGCTCCGTGGTCTCAATGTTGACCCAGGACTTCTCTAAACATCCCAGCTTGCCGCACACCGTCCCCGCGACCCCCTCCTGCCTAAACAACCAATAAGGGTACACAAGCCAACCTCCACACCAACAGTAACAGCCGGGTAGTAGTAGTAATGGAAGGGTGAGGGAGTGGGGGGGGGGAGGTCCCCACAGACAATTTCAACATTTCTAACATCAGCAGCAGAGTAAGAGACGGGTAGTAAAGCAGAAAGCTGTCATAGGGTGACAGGTCGTTGAACAGGGGTACAGTGGAGAAGGGAGTCAGGATAGGGTAGGGGGAGGGAGGGGGAAGTCAACATGGATATGATTATGCGCCGGAGTTAGAGTGGATAGTTTTGTGGGCGTTTCCTTTTCCTTTTCTTTTTTTTTCTCGTTCTTCTTCCTTTTTTTTTCTTCTCTGGATGTTCAAACTATCGGGTCAGCCAGTTTTTCCTAACAACACACCAACAGTTCGAGGCGGG
>CM072514.1:12490323-12515214 GCA_036898135.1 Oncomelania hupensis | reverse complement strand
ATAAAACCAATGATCTGCACTCTATGCCTACATACATGTAGATGTAAATATTAAACCACAAATACCCCTTCATTCAGGTAAATCAGTGATGAAAGAACATACACTAAAATAAACAACGCTTGACTCGCTGGCAACATATTTCTAAATATATATCCTCTCTCTCCCTCCCCTCCCTTCCTCCCTCTCTCCCTCCCTCCCTCCCTCTCTCTCTCTCTCTCTCTCTCTCTCTCTCTCTCTTATCAGCTGATAGTCTTAAAAAGTCCACTAAAGGTTTATTTTTCCTTTCTTATCAGTTCATGTCCCTTACGCTATGCGAGCACACCTTATCAGCTGACCGCCAAATTTAAAAGTTCGCTTGCCAAACGAGTAGATCCCAATTCAGTTCTTTTATTTTTCTTTTCTTTTTTTAACTTCTAGTACCTTTAATTTCAGCTTACATTTACACGTATCCTTTTACGAGAACGACACTGAACATAACAGTATTCACGGTTCAAAAGGTAAAGCTTGTACTTGTGTGGTAAATCCGTCAAGGTCACTTCTTTACTATAGATGAACAAACACTGAAGTTACATTGGACGTCTCACTCTACACCCACCACTGGTGATGCGGAAGTCAGGGGATAACTATCCCAGGCAAGAGGGACCTATATCAACACTGAACCACCAGAGCAAACCTACTGCTAAAATGGAAAAGTGAAAAAGTTAACTTTGACGTCTCTCCCACCCCCTCCCCCCCACCCCACAGCCCAGACCAGCGATCCATATATATTTTTTTTAAAATCAAGTAAAGAGCTTATCCGGCCGTAAGTCACAAAACACCCAAACCACGGCTAAGCCAACTGTTTAACTCTGTACACAATTTTTTGTGTGTTCAATTGTATATATTATATTTTGGTGCAGCCGAAAGGCCAATTTCTGTATAATTTCCACGTACCATACCAAAGAGACTCGAGAAAAGTCTCAAATTTTCTGTTTTTAAACTCAGCATTAGGACCTTAGTGAACAGAAGCAGAACAAAGCACTATACTGTACACACATGAGCTGTTTTTCTTCAGATTATGACAGTGCTAGAAGTCCGGAACAACATCAAGCGGTTAGGAAAAATTAGCTCCTCGCGAAGTCTAAATCACGTCAGTTACATACAGTCAGTTAATCACAAAAAAGAGTTTGAAAGTTAAACAATATATGCAGTTATCTCCCTCCTACGACCTCCGAGTTATGGGATAGGATAGGATAGGATAGGATAGTTATCTCCCAAGAAAACTAAGCGGGATGTCCTATAATAGTTCACCATAACTGCATTATATTTTTTTTAAAGATGGATTTAATAACATCCTTATCACAAACACGCTTCACACCGAAAGATCTTTATAACATACAGTTATCTAAGCAGAAAAACCCACAAACAGGAAACGTTATTTTACACCTATCTGTAGAAAACAGTATTTACTGTATTAATATCCCTATCACAAAACAAAGTTTCACACCAAACAGTATGTATAATATGCAGTATTAGCAGGATTCATTATTAGACAATACACCAATTTGCTAAAAACAAAATTAATAAATAAAAAATGCAGGATGCATTAGAACAATACCCTATCACAAACACGTTACACACCAAACAATATGTAACATCCAAAACCCGAACAAACAGTAGGAATTGATCTGCCGTCTTTTATCGGTGATAAGCAAATCAAAATCGTAATATGCCAATCCCTTAAACAAGTTTGGTCTCGAAAAAAGTCAGAACCACGAACAAAGCACCCACAAAGTTCATTTCTCTGTGTTGAAACAGTTCGCATCTAATGCAGCACGTTTCTTCAAACAAAGTGAAGTTGGCTTCCTAAAGTAGAAGAACAAGAAGAAAAAAAAAAGAATCCTTTCAATCATTGAGCAAACCACCAATGTAATAAATAACACACGGCAGAATAATTTCAATAATCTCCGAAAACACAGACACAATGTTTATCGCAGTAGAAACCCTCCGCCGATAACCGAATGCAGCGCGAGGCTCTTGACCAGTTAAGAGAGAGGTATCGTTTCAGAATTATACGAACTTTCTCTTTTGAAACAAACATAATAATAATAATAATAATAATAATAATAATAATAATAATAATAATAATAATAATAATAATAATAATAATAATAATAATAATAATAATAAACAGTGGATACATATAGTAAACTCCCAACCACAGACACAGGTTTCTCGCGGTATGATGATACAAGGCAGTTTGTGCCCGTGGCGCGTAGAGAGAGGTGTAGCGGTAGATTGACTGTTGGTGGCAATTAAATAATGAACGACACCACCATTGTGCTTAGCGGGACCTTAAGTGTGTGGAGTGGCGAAGAGAACGAGAGGGAGTGGGGAGAGGTACACACACACACACACACAATAAGAGAGAGAGAGAGAGAGAGAGAGAGAGAGAGAGAGAGAGAGAGAGAGAGAGAGAGAGAGATGTTACACATATATATTTCTGGCCATGCAAAACAGAAAGAAGAAGAAGAAGAAGAAGAAGAAGAAGAAGAAGAAGAAGAAGAAGAAGAAGAAGAAGAACAACAACAACACACAAACACAGACAGAAGAAGAAGAACAAGAAGAAGAAGAAACAAACAAACAACAACAACGACGACGACGACGACGACAACGATGAGGAGCAGAAGAACAAGAATAAGAAACAAAGTCTACTCGTTAGACAGATACACGCAGTGATAAAAGGCTACCCCGATTTCGTCCGCACAACGACATGAACCCCCTAAACAAAGGACACTTGAAAGACGCACGGTATACAAAAAATGTACTTAGATTTGCCACACGACCTGTTCCGGACTATTTGTTTGAAACCCTAGGTCCGGATATACTGAAGAGGGTTTGTTTGAACACAGTACAATACAATTACTCAGTCATTGCTACAAATAGCTCAGAGAGCGGTATGACTATCATTTAATGCAATGACTAACTACAGTACATGTACACTAGTAACTTGCTTCAAACGCATATCTTTATGAGACTTCATGAAGTTACGAGGATAGGTTAAAGTGCCCTTGCCATCAGTTTCCGAGCCTTGAGTATAGACGTCAAAGAGGAGAAATTGAGGTGTTTAAAATGCTACACAATATGTAGGACCCCAAACCACAAAACCACTATGCAAGGTTGAAAGCTGTACAAGTACAACCCGAGTTCATGAATATAAAATAGACAAAAAACATTGTTTATATTAGTTTCTACCAGTACTTTTCACTAACAGTTACTAACATATAGAACAGTCTGTCACAATTAGAACCACAAATGTATTTCAAAATCGCCTAGATATTGTTTTTGTTTAACATAGTGTACGCCACTGACTTAGGTGGAGATTTTCTTACCACACCGCCATGTGCAATGATGGAGAAAGTTTTTAAGCTAGGGGTATTTATACCCTCAACCAAAACATGTGGGGGTTTTCATACCCTCATTGCAAACATAAGGGGTTTTTATACCCCCTTTCAGTTTTTTAGGGGGTACACCAACATACGTAATAAACACTTTAGTCTTTACTTGGAAAGTCTTTTCATCAGTTGAGTTTCTTCAGCCGAGCCCGGTTGCGGCTCACCTTTTTCTTCTCTTACCGAGCACTCAAAGCCAAAGGCTGACAAAAAGTTTGTTTTTCTTTTCCTTCATCTTGTTTTAATTTTTTTGAGCAATTAGTTTTGTCTGCTTTATTTTTTCTTTTCTTCGGCTTCCCCTCAGATCGCTGCTTGTCGGCCATGTTTAATGTTGGGTTGTTGTCAGTCTTATATGGCCAATCAAAAGCGTCGAGAAAAAATAGTGAATATTATCGTGCATATGATTGGCTGTTTCTCGGAAGCGACAGAATGAATAGGAGGGGGAGAGAGGGTGGTAGGCGGTCGCGCAGGACGCACAGGCACACGATCCAAATCGAGCGAAAGCTGTACGCACGACCGAAATAGTTGTACCTGATAATACCTCACAGCAACCTAGCTTTACAAGTTTACGTTTTCATACCCCTTTGGCACTGACTTTGTGCGTGTTTATACCCTTTCATTACATTTTCGTTACGTGATTTCCCAACTCAGTACGTGAAACACGTACGATTGTACGTGATCTCCATCACTGATGTGGTAGGACAAATTCATCAGACAACTTATAACTTATGCCTGCCAGTGTGACAAGTAACACGTGTGCTATATACCATGCTATGCTACACTATAACAATACTTCTTGGCGTAAAAAAAACTTAGAATAGACTGCATGGCATTCTCGGCACCTTGATTACCTTTAGAGTATAGTCCCTATATTTTTGGGTACGATGTTCTGTTCGCGTTTAAAATATGAACTATTTTACAAAACTTAAGTCGCCTTCGCCAACAAAATAGATTCGATCGCCTCGGAAGTTCTCATCATCTTTGTTGTGCGGACGAAAATGCGGTGTAGCGTTTTCGTAGCCATTGGGTGAGAAGGGTGGTGAACTAGTGAGGCAACGTTGACGGCGCGTCACGGTCGTCACCGTCATGTCGGTCATGCAGAACTGGGGCCTCTTCCCCCACTGCACAGCATGCCCACCACTTTACAACCCACTAGCCTTCGCTCGATTTTTCCTACTATAAGCGAAACTGTCTGGAGCTTGTGCTGGAGAGGGCCAAGAAATCGGCGACAAAACTGGGACCCGAGTGGTTTTTGTCAGCAATCCTCTGCATCTGGGGTCGGGTTCCAATATGTGCAAAAGCTTCTAAACTGTCTCATTGAGGCTAAGAGATGACAATCTGCTCACAACATATTCATACATTTATTGTGTCTAATATTCGCAAAAACTTCGGGTCCGACCGTTTAAAAAAAGGTCTTCCGCAACAGCAATAAATGGCTTGGCGCTCTTAAAACAGAAGTACACGCACCCAAAAGAATAACGCAGACAGACAGGTAAAGACAGACATAGACACAGACCAGTCGATAGAGAGTTTGACATCGACAGAATGTTCGAGTTTTTTAACGTACCATAAATCCGACATGGAAGGCGGGTAGAAATAAATCACCATTTAAGTAGTCCTTAGAGATGCGAGAGAACAAAATCTTTTGCAAACTGCCTGGAATCAAACCCTAGGACCAAAGGCACACCAGTTATACACCAGCTGAAATTTCTCCAAAAATCAAAATCAGCGGTCATCTTCTAACAATCAGAATCTAACTTAACCGCTATGATCGTCGCCGACGTGTCGCATCCTAAGCCAGCATCTCCACAGTAAAGCCCACCACAGCGATCCGCTGACAACATCAACACCCTGACAGAATGGACGAAAGAGGAAACCACCCTCGTCATCATGTACGTTCACATAAAATAAATAAATAAAATAAATATGCACGACCACCACCACTACCCCCTCCCTCATCACCCCACTACCCCCCAAAAAATGAAAATGAAAATAAAAAAATAATTTTGTAAAAAGGAAGCTGGAAATAAACCACATAATATATAATATAAAATAAACACCCTCCAAAAACTGAAGTTAGAAATAAAAATGTTATACACGAAATGTAGGGGACAACTAATCTATGCAGCAAGCTGTCTAGACTGCCCTGCTAAACAACGTTCACCCAAAATAAATAACGCGATAATAAAACTTCGCAGGTAAATAATTCAGCAGTCCCGACAACGGAGACAAATATGATTGTGTGTGTGAGGGGGGAAGCAAGAGGGGGGAAGCGAGAGAGCGTGAGTGCGCGGGGTGGTTATGTATGTCTGTGTGTGAGGGTGTGATGATTTTTTAAAAATAGATTTTGCAATAATGCAAGCAAGACAGAGAGAGAGAGAGAGAGAGAGAGAGAGAGAGAGAGAGAGAGAGAGAGAGAGAGAGAGAGAGAGAGAGAGAGAAAGAGAGAGAGAGAGAGAGAAAGACAGACGAGCTAGACAGACAGACAGAGACAGATATGTAAGTAGGGTATGAAATTGGGGGTGGACGGGCAATATGGAGGTGGAGAGTCAGAGGGTTCAAATCCGAGTAACCTCGTGGCGCAGTGGATTAGTCGCCGGTTTCCTATGTCGAAGGTCGCGGGTTCGATTCCCGCAAGGGGCGAACGTATGTGACTTAGGTACGAGACTATTGAGGTCCCCGAGGGTTTTCTCCGGGCACTCCGGTTTCCTCCCTCCCTTCAATAATGGTACTGGACGCAGTCAATATAAAAATTTCCAAAAATAAAAATTCGATTTTCTTTCCGTCTTCCAATAGCGATCTCCCTGTCTTTACACCACCTGTTCCGAGTGATGGATTTGTATTTGTTGTGTGTGAGGGTGGATGAGACAGGTGAGCGTGTATGTTGTGGTACAGATCGCTGCAATTTGAGCCTGATTGATTTGGGGAAAGGCGCGTGTATAGCATTTAGTATTAGTAATAAATTACTGTATTAAATCTATGTTGCAACCATTTATCAACAACATGGTGCTCAATGGAAACACGGCCTCAGCTGCTCTCATTCATCGTCTCTGTGCTACTATGGGACGGGTTCAGCGCGCGCATATTTGTGTGTGTGTGGGAGCGCGCGAGTGGGCGCGCGCGTGTGTGTGTGTGTGTGTGTATGTATGTATGTGTGGGTGTGTGTGTTTGTGTGTGTGTGTGTGTGTGTGTGTGTGATTGAACACATCTTGTGTGACCTATGTGGCGCCCAAGTTGTAACAGCGCCTATAAGGAAACGTACATGTAATATACACTTTAGCCACGCGTAAAAAAAGGTCGCGCGTAGGGAATGGTGTCGTTGTCACGCAGACTGTCACGTCGTTGCACTACAACACACGGATGCTTTTTCTAAGCATCAAATTCTAATTCCGTCTGCGACAGATCTCCGCATTAACATGTCACCAACTGCCCGTCCATTATTATCATCATGGGGTCAGCCGCGGGGTGCGATCCTAGCCTAACGAATTTCCCAGTTCAAAATACCTTCTAACTTGAAAGCGATAGTGCCTGTCTAAGATTTAGTCCCTAACGTCAAGCTGTCTCAATCCATGCATGGGAGAGCTCATTGACAAATTAAAACATATTCTTCATGCAAATCTCACGGTTGAGATCCTCCTTCACATTATTTAATGAACATAATTTTGTAGTGAGCTGTTTCACGGTACGTTTATCATCTTTAGTAAACTTGTCCATAACAGAGCCGCAAATACGCCCGCACCTCACCCACTTCTCTTCTCCTCCTCTCCACCCCAACCTCCATCCCCAAGCCCCCTCCCAACTGTTTTGTACAGATCTGTTTCACTTGTTAATGTTTATTGTCTGTAATACTCTGTATGGTCCTTTCGGCTGCATTGTTTAAGCGTTCTTCGTTTCAACAACAGCTATCATTTCTATACTAACTATATGTTTACACAAGTTATTACGTTTGTGCAGCAATCTGTTTTCAAAACTATCACCATTACCATCAGGCCCTCTTTGCTTTCACCAACATTGTCAAAAGTCCTTACGACCTTAGCCTCATCATTGTGTCCACTGTCACGGTCGCTTTATATTACTCGCCACATTCTACTCAATAGCAGACTACTGTGGCTTTGGCTAAAAATAAAAAGTATTCGCATGTCAACACACAGAAACGCGTACATCATATTATTTGTCAAACATATGCACATACTATTTCAATCTGGTAAAAGTTTGAGTTCAACATTTTAGTAAACAATTCAAGCGAGGGGAAAAACAGATAAAACGTTGCACACCATTATGGTATCGTTTTCAATCAGTTGCATTTCTCGCTCCACCCCATCGCCCCCTCCTGTCCTCTCCCACTTCCCGTCACTCTCTCTCTCCCTCCCCCCTCCCCACCACGAAGCCTCCTACTTTCCCAATTCCCCGTCCACCCCTACCGGATAACCTTGAAAATGATACAAGCCTGTTGATTAACTACCACTTTTTGGCATATTCAAACCTGAATGAGCAATCTTCATGTTACTGTACACAGACAACACTAGTGCACTCTCTGTCTCTCTCTCTTTGTCTCTTTCTCTCTGTCTCTCTTTCTGGCTTTCTGTTTCTCTCTGGCTCTCTCTCTTTCTCTCTCCCTCCCTCTGTCATGCCTATATTTAGATTTTTGTGTAAACTCTTTAATTGTTGTTTATGACAAATTGTAGAACTAGGCTTTTCGCCCTAAAACCTATATACCCTATTAATGCCCTGTCTTATTTGGAAGATTCGTGAAAGTTCAAAAACCTTTTCGACGTTCTCAGATCTCGAACCTAGGTTGCTGAACCTTTTGGACAAACAAAGGTTCAGGAACAAAGGTTCGGAATCTAAGAACCTTGAAAAAAAAAGTGAACATCAGCGAACTTTCCAATTAAGACAAGCTATAAACGATCCAATTGTTCAAAATCTCTCTCTCTCACTCACTCACTACCTCTCTCTCTCTCTCCCATCCTCTTTCTCTCTCCGCCCCTTCTCTCACCCCACCCCCTTTCTCCTCATCTCACTCACCAAACCCCAACCTAGATCACAAATAAAACACAAACTGCACCACCTACAGTACCGCATACCGTTCTGCATCAGCGAGCGCACTGATCTTTTCTTTGACAAGGACGGGAATAAAGTCTCCATTATAACACAATTAAAAATTAGGTCACTGAATTTTTTTTTGGAGTGAATTTTTAAATAGCAGCGATCCAAATAGTGCAGATATTCGCATGACGTGTTGAAAGTGGAAACAAAGTGAGCCATCTTTTGCCTCTCACCTTGTCAAACTCAAACTGCGTAGTGGAGGCCGCGTCCCTGGCGACAGAGAGGGAAGGATCGTCTAGTACCTCAACTAAGCTGCTTACAAGAGCCACAACACGAATCGGGCTCGGCTAAGCGCGGTGAAATCAAAACTGTAGCTTTTACTAGCTCGCGAGTTTCCAATCCAGTTTCCCTTTTGATCATGTACTTGTGACCTTTTCTCCTTCCTTAGGCTACATCACTTTCTTCAGGTAAACAACAAACTATGGAATCTGAATCATCACTTGAAATTCAATGTCTTTACATTAATTTTGTTTTTTATTCATTAACTATCAAGTTGGAGGGGGTGGGGTGGGAGTGAGATCTAACAAATATAAAAAGAACAAGAAAAAATACTAGTACTAACAGTAATCAAAGATTTTTTGGACGACCAGTAAGTGAATGTTCCTTCTTTTGTGCTGTATAGAAATGATTGTGGTTCGTGGTGAGATGTATTGTGTTGCTTGTGCATGCGTGTACGTGTGTGCATATATGCGTGTGTGCATGTGTGTGTGGCGCATGTGTGTGCGCGCACATGTGTATGTGATGGTGTTATCGTTGCGTGTGCGCATGTGTGAATGCATTCGTGTGTATGTGTGTGTGTGTGAACGCATGCATATGTATGTGTGCGCGCTATGTTGTTTTATTTGTGTCGTAGCGCGCGTGCGGTTGTGGCCCTTGGTGATTGTTTTTTGTCGTTGCGTGCGTCAGTCTGTGTGTGTGTGTCCATGTGTGTCTGTTTGTGTGTGGGCGCGCGCGTGTAAATGCATGTGCCTGTGTGCGTGCGGGATAGTTTTTGTGGTTGTGCGAGTGCGTGTGTTGCGTTACGGCGTATTGTCGTGTTGTGGTGTGTAGTGTAGTATTATGGTATTTATGGGACGTGACGTGCCTAGGACGTGGGTCACTCACTGACTGTGGTTTCTTTGCCTAACCTTCACCGCGGAGGCCGCGTTCGATACTTGTTACAGTATTATGGCCTAACATCACACAGACCTTCCATGCAATAACTGAAAACTTTATATAGGATTGTTGTTATTATTATCGCACACTCTACCATCGTCTGATGGTATCTAATATCGTAGCATCCATTATTGTTAATGTTATTATTATTATTATTATTATTATTATTATTATTATTATTATTATTATTATTATTATTATTATTATTATTATTAGTTCCCGGGCGAAGCTGGGAAACTTGGCTCTGTCCGTACACAGGGGCACTAGCCAATAAAGTAGACTGGATCCGCGATAGCACATCAGTAGCAGTAGTAGCGTACAGCCCGTGTATCATAGATAGACGGATGCGATCAGACGGTCTTCGGCAAAACGAATCCGCTGCTCAAACTGCTAATTCCCAAACGTCGTACCAATGAACCTATGAAATCTTTATTTATATATCGAAAAAATACAATCCTAAATAACTGTAAAAACATTCATATAAGCCTATTTTTAATATAGGCGAAAATGTCCCTTATGTTTTGATTGAAGGAAACATTACATGTGCGTTCTTACGCGGTTTGAGAGTCTGATTTATTTTAACAGAGACGTAGTCTGATCCCATCCTTCGTAATCATTATTACAAATGGCTGTGTGTTGTCTACCTCTGTGGGATCGAGGATCCACTTTCTTCTTAGTATCGCGGTTCCATTTTATTGTTCGTCCGAGCTCGCTTTTCTCTGAAACTATTTCTTTGAAACTTTGTATGTAAGTTAGAACAGAAAAGTGCCTACCAGCTAACACAACTGTATGCATATCGAGTGACGTCATCGTTTGTTGTTGTTGTTGTTGTTGTTGTGTTATAAACGCATTTACTCCAAACTTCTGGTGGGATATGGTTCAAACTTGGTATGTACTTAAGAGTTTAGCGTTGAAGACATCCAACTCGTCTGTTTCTAATAGTGTTCTTTAACCTTTCCCGCGAAGACACATTATCGCAAATAATTCATAGTCTGCGCAGACCTAACACTGCTGACAGTAACCTCTTACTAACTTCCCTATAGTACTTGCGTACGTACTGATTCACCTACTATCTTACTCCTTGTATTGGTGTGCAGCAGTAGCGTCGTGGTTAGGACACACGCTAGCCATGTTCATGCTAAGCAACGCCGGCAGAGGTTAGTACCTGGATGGGTGACCATGCTTGGAAAGCATCAGCCCCAACGTGTTCAGAACTCAGCTGCTCGTCTGATTCCTCAAAAAGACAAAAATCTGATAATATAATACTACTCTTACATTCTCTCCACAGGCTTCCTGTACCTCAGAGGATTATCTACAAAATCTGTACTTTCTGTGACAAGTGCGTCCATGGGTTAGCCCTTTCCTACCTCACCCAGAACACTCACTTCTACAAGCCATCTAGAAATCTTCGTTCTTCCTCTGACACCCTTGTGCCATAAAAATAACCCGTTACAAACTCTCATCTGCAGGCTGTCGATCCTTTTCAATGCTTGGTCCTTCAACTTGGAACTCTCTCCTCTCTCTCTTCGAAGTTCTCCGAACGTAGCCACTTTCAAGTCCAACTTAAAAACGCATGTCTTCCTTAAAAATGTCTTATCTCCCATCATCAGCATAATTCCTTCTTTTGTGATTCAGACCTCCGCCGTCACTCCGCACGCCCCCCAGCCCCCTCACTCTTTTAGCTGCTCTCCTCCTCCCCCTCCTCCCTCCCACGTCTTTGATATTTTACATGTAAGTATTCTTTTTCATTTTTGTATTATGTCTTTGCATAGTTTATTACTGTCTTGTTTTTGTTTTACTTCTATTCATATGTATTTCTAAGTTAACGTTAAGTATAAATGCGTGAGAACTGCGTTTTGAACTGATGTCGTTAGGAAAAAGCGCTATATAGATACCATCATCATCATCATCATCATCATCATCATCATTATCATCATCATCATCATCATCATCTTTATTATTATTATTATTATTATTATTATTATTATTATTATTATTTATTTTTTTATTTTTTCTATTAAAGAGAGAGAGAGAGATGGAAAGAGAGAATCAGAGAGAAAGAGAGAACGAGGGAGGGGGGAAGAGAGGGAGAATGAAAGACAGAGAAAGACAGAGAGATAAAGTCAGAGAGACAGAAAGGAAGGCAGATAGAGAGAAAAGGAGGGAAAGACAGTGAGAGAGAGAGAGAGAGAGAGAGAGAGAGAGAGAGAGAGAGAGAGAGAGAGAGAGGTCTCGACTAGTCTTAATCATGCTTTTTGATTCTGATATTATTCAGAAATTGAGGGGTTTATTTCAGTTGAGTAGAACTATCTAAACTCTAGGAGATTAAAAAAAAATTACTACTACTTGTACTAGACAAAAGACGCGAGAAAATGAATTGCCAGGATTTTCTTTAAACTCTCAACCAGAGTATCAGACAAAGGGTGAGGCATACGCACATAGATCAGTGACACTCGTACTCCATCCGCTTGGACAGATGTGAAATAACTCTGTAATGCTCTTCGAACCTTATGACGTTACTGTTGCTTCTTAGCATGCCTTTAGATGCCCAAATTGCGTTCATTATTAATTAGTACTGCATGGAATGCGACCCATGTAAAATCAGGTACAAATGATTGATCAGATCTTCACCGAGTGCTATGATGTTAATAACTGTACAAGTGTAGGGAGGTTACTGAGTATACACAGTGTATCTGGTCTGTTTTAAGGGATTGGGTGGTGGTGAGGGGGAGGAAGGGTGGTGGCCATCAATTTGACGGAAGTCATTGGTGTGGTGTATCAAAACACTCTCTCTCTCTCTCTCTCTCTCTCTCTCTCTCTCTCTCTCTCTCTCTCTCTCTCTCTCTCTCTCTCTCTCTCTCTCTCTCTCTCTCCCCGGTGTTCTGGCAGACAATACGATTAGTAAATAAGAAATCTGTTATTTATAATGACATCACTAAAGACCAGTGGTATGAACACTTTTTTCAGGTTTTTAATGTACAGCAGAGTGAAGCCCAGACAGATGATGAAGATTGTACTGATCAAAATATGGAATCTGAACAATATGATCCACTATTCACCCAGGCTATTTCAAGGGATGAGGTTTATGCCAGCATTGGTAACCTTAAAGCTGGAAAGAGCGCGGGTCCAGACAAAATAGTTTCAGAAATGCTGAAGAATGGTGGAGATGCAGTTGCTGATTATCTGATCAGTCTTTTTAATTATTTGTTTGATAGCGGTACATTTCCAATGGAGTGGTCAAAGTCTATCATTGTACCAATTCATAAAAAGGGGGATGTGAATATCCCTGATAACTACAGGGGAATTTCATTAACTAGCATTGTTGGCAAAGTGTATACGCATATTTTAAACAAAAGGCTAACACAATGGGCTGAACAAAACGAGAAAATAGTGGAGGAACAGGCAGGCTTTAGAGCAGGTTACAGCACCATAGACCACATTTTTACTTTGTTCGCCGTGGTGCAGCGATACTTAGAGAAAAATGCAAAATTGTATGTCGCTTTTGTTGATTTTAAAAAAGCATTTGACTCGGTTGACAGAAACAGATTGTGGCATGTGTTACGCAGAGCTGGTGTCAACAATAAACTGTATTTTGCTTTGCGAAGTGTGTACAGCACTGTACTTGCATGTGTAAGAGATAAAGGCGTGTATTCTGATTATTTTGAGTGTCCTATCGGAGTCAAGCAGGGTTGTCTCCTAAGCCCGAAAATGTTTTCATTCTTTATAAATGAGCTAGCTGTAGAATTATCTAAGAAAGGTAAACATGGAATCCAGCTGGTTCCAGGAGCAGTTGAAATCTTTTTGCTTTTATTTGCAGACGATGTGATTCTCATGTCGGACACAATTGTAGGCTTGCAACACCAGCTAGACTGTCTCAAATATGAAGCTGACAGGCTTTACCTCACTGTCAATTTGGATAAGACAAACGTTATGGTGTTTAGAAAGGGTGGACATCTAGCAGGAAAAGAGAAGTGGTTCTATGGGGGAGAGGAAGTAAAGGTAACAAACTCGTACAAATATTTGGGAATGACATTTACTACTAAATTAAGTATGAATTCGGCCCTGCAGGAAGTGTGCAGAAAAGGTAGAAAAGGGGTCATGGAAATACTCCGATCTCTCAGAAAGCTTGACACAAATGACCTGACTTTGTTTTGCAAATTGTTTGACACTCAGATAGAGCCAATTCTGACATATGCAGCAGAAGTATGGGGTTTTGACGAGAGTGCAAACAATATAGAAAAGGTACACACTTTCGCCCTGAAGAGGTTTTTATCTATACCCCTGCATGCTTCTAATAATATGGTTTACGGGGAGACCGGAAGATATCCATTGTACATCAGAATCCATGTGAGATGTGTGAAGTATTGGTTGAAATTAATGCGTCTTCCGAGTGCCAGACTCTGTAGGCAGGCTTATGATATGATGCTGAATCAACACGAGAAAGGAAAACTGAACTGGGTTGCAGGGATAAAAAGAATATTAATGGAAAATGGGTTTGGAATTGTTTGGCTAAGTCAGGGTGTGGGACAAAAATCACGTTTCGTTTTCGAATTTAAAGACAGGCTCATTGCATGCTTCATGCAGAACTGGCATTCAGAAATAGAGAACAATGACAAATATACATGGTACTATTCCTTTAAGTCTCTTTTTGATACCGAGCGATACCTTTTATTCTTAACTAATCGTTGGTACAGAGAGTGTTTTGCTCGTTTTAGGCTGAGAGTATGTGGTTTTAAAAATAATATATTGTGGTTTGCAGACAGAACGAATGAAAACAATAAGTGCCCAGTATGTGGTAAAGCTGAAGAAGACGAATTGCACTTTCTGTTTCATTGTGAAGCGTATGATCATTTACGAAGGAAAAGCATAATGCTGATGTCCATTAAACATAACCCAACTTGGAACGTCATTTCCTTCTTGTTGGCATGTAAGAATGAAAGTAAGGTGTTTGATCTAGCAAAATACATTGCTGATGCTATGAGTTTGCGAAACAAACTGTTGGAAATTAGCTCTTGATGTACATGATGATCCTATGTAAATATGTAAATATATTAAACTGCTAGTCAAACGGAGTGGTTGTGTACACAAATGCATATCTGTAATATGTAGCCTATTTAAGGACGGAATGAGTGTGTTGCGTCTCCCGTAAAAATCTGAGTATGATACTGTATGAAAAAGATGGAAAATGAAAAGAAAAGAGTGGGAAAATGAGTGCATTTCCTAAATAACGTTTTTAATTTATTTATTATCTTTTTTACCGGTATGTATTTAGGATAATTCTTATTCCATTTAATAATTCAGTGTACGTCCTTGTATTGTAATAATTCTCTAAGCATGTGACTCTAATACTAGAGGTGTTTTTAATATTTGCTTGTTTTGCTTTTGTGTTTAATTGCTGTTATATATGTCTTAATTTGGTAATGTTTTAATGTTTTAATCTATTCGGATTGCGAATCCTTGTCTTAAAAACGTGTGAAGTTATAGACAATAAACTATCAAAGCGTCAAAGCGTCAAAGCGTCTCTCTCTCCCCACTCCCCCAACTTCCCAAACCCACCCCATGTCCCACAACACCACTGTGTTCACATCTGTAAACCTATGTTGTTGTTATCCCTTGGTTTCTATTCCCCATTCCCTACCACCCCCCCGCTTTTTTTTTATCCTTCCTCACTTACTATTTTACCTCTTACTATCTCTCCTTCCTCTTGACCTTCATAACCTCCACCTATTTATTTCCTCTCTTCTCCTCCCCCCCCCCCCCCCCCCCCCCGCCATCTTATCCTCCTCTCCACCCCCTGGCTCCTACCTGCTTCCATTCATTGCCTAATTCTCATTAGGCCTACCTACAAGGGCGCTTCAGGCCATAGCAAACTGCGGTCAACAACTTACAGCATGCGTAAAGTCCCAAAGACGACAAAATAGATGTTCACCGTCTCCGCCTTTCGTTGGAATAGTATATTAAGTAGACTACGTTAGTCCGTCGTTTCGGCCCCCTACAAGCTCTGTGTCCGGGGACTCTAATCTAACCAACCGTCGTTTGGCACTATGACTACCCGAACAGCAGAAGAGGACACTGATGCCCCAGTAACTGAGCTAAACTTTGATTATAGTGGAAACAGCATTGCCCAGGGTACATCCCCACTCCCTCTAAGGCCAAATAGGGGTTATCGGGACAGTTCGCGTTGGAAATGGTACGGTCCCCGAAAGCCAATCAGCCCCCAAGGTTGCAGCACTAGGGTCAGTGCAATGTTGAGAGCCCCAAACTTTCTGCTTTTTTCAACCACTTTGAGAAAAGCTGGTACCGAACCATATACGAAAGGCACAAAATACCACATAAAAGGATTGATTTTGCCAGTCTCAAGTTTCAAGTGGTCTGGTTTTGTTCCAAAAGCATTAAACATGCATGAGGTACAGCAGACAACTAAAGTTTGGAGTCTCCCATCTTGTTTAGTTGGATCCACAGCATTCAACATGCATAAGGCACAACATCAAAAGGTCCGAGTATACTTGTCTTTGCCCCTCTCGGTTCGTTCTATCAACAACATGAAACATATATAAGGTATAAGAGGACCGACAAAAACAACTGGATTTTCTCCGCGTTTCAAATGCATGGATCATCGTTCGCGGTCCAATGGATCGCAATACGCCTTTCTGCTAACTTTGCTTTTGTTTCTGAAGATGAGACTTTTCATTGATTTGACTACTAGTTGTAGTTTATGTAACAAAGTATTTTTCTAATTCTTTAAACAGAAAATCCGAACAATACAACCCACAAAGCGACATCACAAAGGAAACACAGGAACAGACTTTGGTCACACAGACATATAAACATACAGATGCGCGATCAAACACGCAGACAGACAGAAAGGCAAGTACGGACGCACGCACGAACGCACCCATTCATACCCACCAATCAATAGAGACATCGCTTGCCCAGGTAACTAGGACGATCTCTCGCCAAACCTAGACAATACCTCGCATACCTAGCGAAAAAAGAGGCGTTAGACAACTTAGCTATCTCACCTCAATCGCCACGGTATCGTCGGGAAAACGGTAACCGGGAGCATCTCGCGGTACACTGCATTAGACAACGTCACTTCCTCGTCACATTGGTTGGCCTGGGGGTTGGCGACGTCCTATGCAGGGTTTGATAGGTCAACTAATTATTAAGGTCTGGCTTCATTGGAAGGCTCCTGGAGGTTCACGAACTTTTTTTTTCTCTCCAGGTTTTCAAATCCCAGAACCTTTTGGATAATCCCCTACTCCCCCCCCCCCCTTTCCCTCCAAGAATCTTCCAATTTAGGCAGGCTATCGACGCTCTTTATCAAAGGACGGTAAATCTTGTTCTTCATCACCACCAGCAAGAGAGGGGTTTCGCGCACTGGGCAGTAAAAGTAAAGAGTTTCCCAACTCTACCGCCTCGTCGATTTCGCAAAGAAAATGTCGCTTAAGCCTAGGTCTGACGACGAACGTTTTGATTGCAATCATAAGGAAAATCATGACTTCAGTCACTGATTTCGTGAGACTATCACCGAATCATCTCAGTCAAATCAGTTCGCAGCGTGATTTGCGATGATTTTCCACGTTTAGAACATGCTCTAATTCCGACGAACTGATTGCGAGTCATTCAGCATGGTAACCAATGAAACGGCGCTACTTTGATCACGTGATCTTGCGAAAAATGACAAGGCCACGACCGACCCGCTAGGAACGTTGAGTGTGAAAAATACCTGTGAAGTAATATTGATGATACAGTCACATGAATGGTTATGGGATATTGTCTTTTTCGTTGAACAACTTAGCAAATGAATTGCTAGTGTTAATGCAAAAATTCTTCGTCGCTGCTTTTCATACATTTTGACTTTGGGCGCAGCAAGGATAACAACTCTTGTGCTTTTGTTTCTGCACAGTGACTGTGCGCATGTTTACCAAAATCAAATGTTTTAGTGTGGCTACTGACGACTCGCAGCGTCACATCATGACTCGCAAACATGTACTGTCATTATGATTGCAGTCAAAACGTTCGTCGTCAGACCTAGGCTTTAGGCAACAGTCGCGAGAGACGTGATCAGCAACAAGAGATCTGGCGTATCGACGGCAAAAAAGAAGGAGTTATAAGCCTACAACGCCACCTCCTCCTCGCCACTGGCCAAAACTTAGCCTACCTTAAGCAATGTCGACGGAGAACCCACCAACGCTGGCCAGCAAAAAAGGGGTGGTCTATAAAACGCCCAACGTAGCCCAACACCACTGCTTGTCCAACTTTAAATGTAAAAATAATTGTCACCACAGGCTCCTTTTCCCATTGGGATTTTAATATCCCATGAGAACCAGCCCATCCTTTCCAAACACCGCATTCCAGTTATTATTATTTACACGACCGAGCAATCAGCGATGCTGGGGAGGTGAGAGCGGGGGATGCATAAATAAACAGTAAAGGCCAACCCCAAAATATTTACTGCAGGCAAACTGTGCTGATAGCATCGCCGACCAACAAATCTGACAACATTACACTGTCGACGCTTAAATAAAAGTGTGTCACACAATTTGTGCCCAGATGAGTCAGAAAGAAACCAACCACCTAAAAAGGATATAGAATTTTTTATTTCAATCTAAAAAAAATTATTATGGAAAAATATTTTACTTATATTAATGTTTATTTTTTATTGTATAGTGGAGGGCTTCAAAAGAAATTAAAATGACCTAAATTACGAGTTTAGGAAATAATTAACCTTCATATTCCAGTTTCACTGCCTTTAAATTTACCACCACTACCACAACCCTACACCCTCCATACCCAATTTTTTTTAAAAGCCATAAGGTTTACAGACCGAAAACTACATTTTTTTTTTTTTTACATTAAAGGTCTTCACATCCTAAATCATTTTTTTAAAACATTAAAGGTATTACATCCTTTAAAAAAAATTAAATGTTTTCGGCTATTACCCTTCAAATTCTTTTCTAATGTGCTTTAAATTTTAAAAAAATACAACACACACACATTAAAAGATATAATGTGATTTCTTGTTAGATTTCAATGGCTTCACATCCTTACATAACAGGTTAAAAAGCATGACCTATATTAAGTGGTTTGGGGCTATTAACCTTAAAAGTTGTCTTCTTTTTTTTTTCTTTTTTTTTTTTTGCTCCTCAAAAATACCACGGTGTGACCTACATAATATGGGGGTTTGTTGTTTTTTTGGCTGGTAAAAAAAGGCACATCTTAGATTTTATTTTGCTTTACGTCTTTTAACCTTCATATTCTCATTTTATAAAACATTGACCCAGAATTAAAAACGCGTTGTTTTGCTTTTACACACACACACACACACACACGCACACACACACACACGCACACACACACACACACATCATATCCTTGAAGTGAACTATTTCTCCTGTTCAATGGATGACTGCGCTCAACCAGTAAGGATCGCGAGATCTGCTGACGTGACGTGCGGACATTTCGTCATTTTACGGAACAAGCATCAAAAGCAAAAATCCAGGCCTCAGGATGCAGTTTAGGCTATATTTTGTGTATCCTCGGCAAACGAGGCATAGTGTGCAGTTGAACACTAACAACGAATTGAATATTTTATTACAGTCCCAAAACATGAGCCCTATAGCATCAAACAACCCAAAGGGCTTCATGAAGCAGTTAGATAAACTAGCATCCACAGCAAAAGGCTCCAGTATGAAGTTGCTGAAGCTTCTTAATACAAGAGAGAGAGAGAGAGAGAGAGAGAGAGAGAGAGAGAGAGAGAGAGAGAGAGAGAGAGAGAGAGAGAGAGAGAGAGATTAACCATTCAAATCCAAACAAAATACCAGATGCATTTCTACCTAGCTTCACTCGTGCAATCAATGAAACCTTTACTGTTGCTCATTACATATTTTGACTATTAATTGTTTATTAATTATACAACCTCTTCCTGATTTTTGAACAGATCGCCAAGCTGTGACCAACAAGCTGTTTAATTATTTATTTAGTTATTTACATACTTATTTGTGTATTTATTTGCAGCTTCTTATTACCAGAGATTCTATAAGGGGAGATGTGGCGCTCCTTACGTCATATGTAGTCGACGACATGGATTATCGTTCCTAACTCCGTAATCTCCTTCTTTTGGCCCTTTCACAAAGTGCAATTTGATCATACGTTTGCTTCCAAACTACTAACCAGATTATTGGGAAACTTCGTATTTAGGTGGGATGTGACGAGTTATAGGGTGAAAAATAAATTTGGTAGCTCTCATTTCATAATTGTTCCCTCAGACAATTTTTAGTATTGAATTTTTATTTAGACAAGCGACCACTATTTATGAAATAAATTCACGTTTAATTATGGATTTTTATTTGACCAGGTAGTGAACATTTATAAAGCCAAAGATTATTTATGTATGAAGCTGTGTGGGGTGGCGGATTGTTGTTGTAGGAAAGGATAGTGGTGGAACGAAAATATTTTATGGAGGCTCTACTGTTGAACATTGTGTATTCTCAGCAAGAAGCTCTTTGCATGCTGCTCTATCACCACAAGAAAAAGGAGAGAAATGAAGAAAGAGAGAGAATTATTAAGAAATAAAAATAAAAAGTACTGAGAAGTATCCAAAGTTTTTAGTTGTTCACTCCTTGTATTATACACGTTTAATTAAATTCGTTGCATTATAATATAAAGTTCAACACATATCATTTTATTAATACAATTGCACAACTACACTATACGGCCCACAAGACGTAACCCCGTGCGGTCAGTTCCTCCACAGTTATCTTCTTCTCCTTCCAGTCTTTCCGCCTGCAAAGCTGAAAAAGCGACAGGGACTACATTACACAGCTCTCAGAATGAATTAACACGAAAACGTTACACACAAAACAATTTTAAAAACACATACCCCCACTGACTGTGCGTCTACAAGCATCACGTTTTATATTACAAAACATGTCTGCTCTAGCTTAAAAACTCAATACCTCGTGGCAAATCTAAACAGTTTAACATAATATATGTTTTAGAGATTCTTCAATAACCAGACCATCAAGAACATTGGAATCGGCAACAGGCCAATGCTGGTAACCAAAAACTATTATAGCCCCTTCTATAATACTACTAATTCCAAAAAAGCGCAGATTCCAAAAAAGCGCAGAACATATTCATTGTTGATCCCGGAGCCAGGGAAAATCGCTCCTCCCGCAAGCTCTAGAACTGACGTCAAGAAATGGCGTCAGTGTCCCACCTCCCCTTAAAAAACACCCGTGCTGGGGGTTTTCTGTAGAATTAGTATCCCCACTTTGTGTAAATTCTGTAGAAATAGTATCCCCACTTTGTGTAAATTCTGTAGAAATAGTATCCCCACTTTGTGTAAATTCTGTAGAAATAGTATCCCCACTGTGTGTAAATTCTGTAGAAATAGTATCCCCACTTTGTGTAAATTCTGTAGAAATAGTATCCCCACTTTGTGTAAATTCTGTAGAAATAGTATCCACACTTTGTGTAAATTTTGTAGAAATAGTATCCCCACTTTGTGTAAATTTAGTGCTTTAAATTACCACCGTTTCTTTCATTCTCATTTGTTCTTTCTCGTTCCTAATCTGTTATATCAATATACTATCTTCTTCGCTAGACCAGTCACCTACATTATTTCTTTAACTCCTCGTTTGTATATTGGATCTGTAGGATCAGTTTAGGATATTGGACGCTTTCTGCCAAATGGTCACTAGGGCTTTCGATGGTATTATTATTTAGCAATGTAGGCATTTGTAATTATGTTTATATTCTATATTCTATTTTGTTTTTTGTAATCAGGGGTTCTATAACTAAAGAGTACAGCCTCAGCGTCCCTTGCATGGGATACTTTTATTGTGAAGTGACCGACTGGTGGAGTGCCTTCAGTGTTACCTTTATGGTTGGTTCAGCAAATCGATTGTACGGATCGGGGGCGAGTCCTCTTTCAACCAAGTTGTGGTCCTGATTCGGCTCTTGGCAGTTAGCTGGACCCTATAAACAATGACTAACTAACTAGCCCCTTATAAAGTCTTTGTTATTACTACAACCATCCTGGCATCTTGCCTCTGCAAGCTGTGACCAAAAGGCTTTGAATTTATTTATGTATTTATTAAAAATAAAATGTGAAGGATGAAGAGTAATCAAGCTGGCACTGGAAGAAGATTAGTAGTCACGAATTGCATATTGCCATGTTAAGATTTGGAAGCCCTGGCACTCGCTTGTGGATCTGGAAACCAGGATACCAAGGAGATCAACTTTATTTTAAAGGAGGTAAACACAAGCGGTGCTTTACTTATTTACGTATTTGTTTCTAGAACAACCATCCAGGCATCTTTTATGCAAGCTGTGAACAAAGAGCTCTGTATTTATTTATCTGTTTATGAACTTACTTACTTATGTATTTATTTGTATTACACAGCCATCCGTGTAATTCGCGTAGATCTGCAAGCTGTGACCAAAGAGCTCAGAATTGAATTATTTATTTATTTACATACAACACAATCATCCGAGTAATTATTGCATCTGCAAGCTGTGGCCGAAAACCACATACACCTACAAGCCAAGATGGGGGGCGCATAAATCATGCGGTCCAGCAGGAAGAAGGGAGACGAATCCTGTCTAACGAAATGTACCGCTTTATGCCGCCTAGTCAGCAGCGAGGCCTGTTGGCCGCTTCCTTCAACTGCATTGTCTTATTGGGCAACCAGCAACCCACAAATTAGAGAGAGAGAGACAGATAGAGAGAGAGAGTGAGAAAGAAAGCAGAATAAAAACTGTCGACTGACTTTGAACGAAGCGGTGCTGACGTGTGGAAAAAGCGGGGATGTGGGTTTAGGGTATAGGGGAGAAAGGGAGGGGGGAGGGAAGCGATAGAACGCGGAACAAATGGACAGGGAGAGGAAGAGTAAGATATGAATAATGACGAAGTAAAAGTATTAAAACGGTTCAAAGGAAACAGAAGTATGGAGAGATGGCCAGGGAGAGAAACTTCTCGAAGGAGCAAGGGTGGGGAAGAGAGAGAGAGAGAGAGGGAGGGAGGGAGGGAGACAGATGACAGACAGGTGCACGCACATATAGGCAAACATTGACAAATGCACTGCTGACCTACAGGGGAAGATGGAGATGTCCATACATATGGGCATGTTCAAGCATCTTAACACGTTAGCTGCGGACATATTAATCGCTGACTTGATGTGTGTTTAGTGCCCACCCGCTTTAGGAAAAAGAAGAAGAAGAAGAAAAAGAAGAGGAAGGAGGAGGAGGCGAAAACGTGGTCAATGTTTAAAAGAGAGAGAGAGAGAGAGAGAGAGAGAGAGAGAGAGAGAGAGAGAGAGAGAGAGAGAGAGAGATTTAATAATAAATGTGCCACTTGGCCTTGGACAAAACTGAAAATATCAAACATTTTTGCTAGACTAAGGATCGAGAAGAATGCCTTCGGGCAGAATATTTTCACCACTGTATTAGAAAAAAAATCCACCGGATTGTAATACAAAGTAAGCCGTGGCCACGTCTTGATTTGTAATCAATTGTTTGTGAATAAATCACAAATTCAGCACAAATAATGAGCACACATCAAATTCAAATCTTGATTAGAACGTTAACACTCAAAATCATATTCAATTATTCAGCTTGTTTGAAATATGTGATAATTTATGAATATATTATTTGAATGTTACTGGTGTGTAAAGTAAGAAATGTTCCATTTAATATATGTAATGGAAATATTACAATAACATAGTCCAGACGATGAGGACAGGGATGAGGAGGGGGGGGGGAGGAGGAACTGAAGAAGGAAAATGTGGAGAAGATGAAAGAGGGAAAAGAAGTGATGCAAAGTTTGAGCCCCAGATCATCTGAATTATGGAATTAGCTGTAATCCCACCCATGGAGCTCGCTATTTGAGGTCCAACTTCGACAGGATTATCCCCATGTCCAAACGTAACGTCGCTGAATATTGTCCGACTGAGCTGCAGTAAATGTCCCTTCGACGACATTGTGGGTTTCCAAACCCCGTGGTGCTCGCTACAAAAGGACCCAACATCGACAGGATTACATCCCGTCTGTCATTGTGATGCACCCAACACGCACGCGCGCGCGCACACACACACACACACACACACACACCAACAAACCATTGTGAAGCTATTATTACAACTGAGCGCATACACCTTTAGCATGAACCTTTAGCTACGAACCACTACGCTTCGCGAATTCGCTACGGTCTTTAAAATAAGAGTTCAATCGGTCGCCAACTAAGCTCATCCTGTTTTACGCGTCAACAAACCCCACTTTCATTCAACAACACTTTCCTCGATCTGTGATGCTGAGTCTGCCCCTCACCCTCGCTATGCGATACACGTGATGTACGCGCTGTGCGCTTGGCCTTGCCATCGCTGCGTTTCAAAAGTCGTGTGGCCATAAAAGTGATGATGTCGATCATATTGGTGGCTAGCCCCCTAAAGGCCTTGACTCCATAAAACCACCGCCAGCATAAGCAGCCAACCATAAAACAGCTAAACCACATGCACGACCACATGGGGCCACCAGCCCACCTTGGCCTACACCACTGTCTTCTCTGTTCCTCTCCCTCCTCATCTCCCCGCCTCCTTCTTCTTCATCTTATCTTTTTCTTCTTTGTACTTTTGAAATCTTCTTCTCCTCGTTTTCTTTCGTCTCCGTCTTCTCTTCCTCCTTCGCTTTTTTTTCTTCTCTTTCTTCTCCTTCTTACATCATTCCTTTATCCTACCCTATCATATCCCGTAACTCGGAAGTCGTTGGGGCACCACAAATGATCGTTTAACCAGCATATTCCCTTTCTCTGTCCTCAGCAACCCTGATGGTTTCACTCAGTGTCAATTCATTCCTTTGGTGGTAATAAAAATGTGTTGAATTTAATTCCTCTTCTTTCTTCTTCTTATCATACTTCTTCCTCCCCCCCCCCACCCCCCATTCTTCTTCTTTCCTCCTCCACTTCTTTCATTTTTTAAGCGTGTAGCCAATAATCACCCATCATGTCAGCGATTAACCTATCAAATGGCAACCAGGATATAATAGGAAAACAGGGGAGTAAACCTCATACTTTGAGCTAGTTTGTAACCTTCCCCAGTAGTAATAAATTTATTTTCAACTGCCAAAGTCAAACTATTTAGGTAGTAAAAGTCTTTAAAATGTACATAAACACAATAAGAAACTTTAAAACTATGAT